>JAJIBD010027871.1:0-158133 GCA_021461705.1 Cryptotis parvus
GAGAAAATAAAGAATTTTAGGTAGGTCCATAGTCTAAAATAAAGCTTTTAAGTTTCTGCCTCCACTGTAAGTCCCTAATTAACCTTCTCATCCTGTGTGGTGGTGAGGAAACTGAGGTTTGGGGGCAGGATGCAATATGGGCTATGCCCACATAGATAGAAGATTTATTCTTACGTTATACCATATTTATCTCATTAAGTAACACTGTTTTTAAATGATCCATGCATTGCTGTGCTTTAGTTTTAACAATGCAAATTTATTACCTGTCCAAATTAAATTAAATGAAATAAAAAGCTCAGTTTTAGCTTCAAGTAGGCAAAAACAAAATAAGGCCCAAAAGCCTAAGGAAAAAAAAAAGAATCCCACAGCACAAAGATACATGATCTCTTTAAATTAGAAGCAATTGTCAATCCTGAATATTTTCTCCATCATGTAGGACATTCATATAACTTCTTCAGTATTTCAATAGAATTACTCCCTCCGAGAAATCCCATACTGTGAGAATGTATTCAAGTAATTGAGCTATAGGATGGCCTTAATATATGAAATATATTGATACAAATAACCACTTACTTTCCTGACCGATGAAGCTGATAAATGACAAAGTAAAAAACAGAAAATATATGAAAGAAGTGTAATTAGGTTGCAGAGCTGCCACATGCTGTGGGAGTTATGTAGTCAAAATTACATAACCTTACCTTTATTCACTTTGATTAACTTTTCCTCTGGTGGCTTTATTTTATTCCTTTTTACTGCATTGTTCAAGACTTTATGTCACTAGGTTTAGTTGTTTTCCGCTCTTTTAATGTGAAGTACAGGACCCATGCTCATGTTTGTTCTTATAATGAATAAATTACCTATAAAACTTGTTTCCAAAATTTGCAGATCCATAGTTTCACAGTCATCTAGCTCCACATCCTCAGATGTCTCCTTAGCTCTGTTTCCCCTGTAAGTCCCTTTATATAGTGCCTGCAATAGAGTAGATAAAATGAGTGTATGTTTAAGGAACCGCTATCACCTATCAGGCAACCGAGACATGTAGTCAAAGGGTGTTAGTATCTTCTGCAGGTCAATTCAAATATATTATTTTATCCAAAATGCTACCATTTATTATAAATAATTGTATCACAAAGCTGTCAACTTAAGTTATCTTAGTCAAAAATCTCCTGAGAAATCACTATGTTAGCAAACACTTCTAGTGAAAATAAAACTTTGAACAAGTTTCAAAGTCAGAGATATTATTGGCCAACCCTAGCCTCACTATTCAGTCATGTGATTATGAAGATGCTTCAGAGCCCCCTTTGGGACTCAGTTTTCTTTTATAAAAAAATCTGGCTTTGGTGATTTCTAAGGCATTAACTAAATAGTAGAAAGCTAGAATAAAGCCTAAAGCATCGGACTCACTCAAAAGCAATTATTATTGTTCTTGAATCTCACATGGTATACCGCTATACCATTATACACACTTGCTTATCTAGGAGAAAATGCTAAAATTTTATAATGACTATTCAGTTGATAATAATGACTATTTCCAGTGATAATGTATCAGAATGTAAACCCTTGCAGGATTGGAAATACAATATGAGACATTTAGCTAAAATACACAAGTATGAAATAGCAGAAATTAAGTGTTAAAAATATGAGGCAAGAGGTCCAATTTGGTGTTTTTGTAATTCTTTCAATTTGGTAGTATTTTAATGAAGGTCAGCAGAATACAGTTAGAGAACTCTACAGGATGCAAAGCAGCACAAATTGTTCAGTGGGTTTTTTCCCCATACAATTACTAAGCAGTCTCAGGATACAATTGAAGGTCCACAAGTTATCTTGATGCCAAAAAGATTTGGAGACTCGTGATTTCTATCGTAAACACTATGGAAAGAAATTTTTAAAATGTTCTTCATATGTTTTGATTGAAAGATTTTTTACACCCAATCTTTTCTTCATCCTAAAGAAGGATTGCGTCTATGCGCAGTGCCCATTGCTAGACGTTGAAACTGAAAGCAAGGCAGGACTCTCAGCCTTTACAAATAGAAGTTTATAATATAATTAGAAGAGAGCAAAGAAGATATAATTAGTATATATACCAAAAAATATATACTAATTTAACAAAATAGTAGGGTTGAATTAGTTTATGAATATATATATGTCATATATAAATACATATAATCCAAAATATGTTTTTTGGAAGAGAGGATTCTCTTTTCTTTTTCTCTCCTTTTATTTGAGGAGGAGGCTGGTTTGAGCCACACCTAGTGTGGCTCAGGACTACTCTGACTTTTCCTCAAAGAACTGCTGGAGATACCAGGGGATGGAGCCTAGCCTAGTTACTTGGGAGTGAAAGTGCCTTTATCCCCCTGTGCTATCCCTCCAGTCCTGAAAAGAGCAGATTTTCATTTGCTCAGCGTAGTATGTTTGGATCCATTTGTGTAGTGATATCAGCAAATTACAGCTGACAGAAAACATGATTTGGATGTGTGAGATCCATAGTGAACCTATTTAAAAGATTTATGGACCACTATGTTTATGCTGAGATTGTTATGGTTTTGTAAATTTCTCCAATTGCCGATAACGCTTTCTTTTTCAATGGAGGAAGACAGAATAGAAGCGTATGTTTTGGAGTCACTTTTACAAGTAGAAGGAATGAAGCACTGGGTAAAACTTTCAAACTGAGAATCGCGGTAAATCATTTATGAGTAGCAGTAGTAGCTAACACTTGCTTGGATTCTTTATTACATTGATTATAAGGAGTGTATTTGGATATATCCAAATATCCCTAAAGGGCAGAACAGTAATTTTATTTCCACTCTTCAGATAATGTAATCAAGTCTTAGAGAGATTCTGTATTTTCCCCGACTCCTGTGATTGCCATACAATAGACACTAAATTCTTGAACCAACGTAATGTTCATCAAATAGTAGGAATCAATGGGGTTTCTCCCAGCTTCTGTGTCGATATGGCCCCCTTCCCCTTTCTCTGTGGATCCGAGTATATGCTGTCTACAGGTCTAAAATGCTAAATGCCACCATCTCTCTATTGCCATGACTTCATCAATAACAGCAGCAAGACAGGATCCCCACTCATTCCTCTCTCCAGTGAAGCCTTAATATTAGTGTGTTATAGTTTTTTGAATTCCATGAATTTTCTAACCAATCTCAAATGAAGTGAAAATCTGATCAGTTCACCGAATTTACAGATGAGCAACCTACCTAGGTATCCTGTATACCAGGATTTCAATACGGAGACACTTACTTAGGACCTTGAATTTCACCTAATGAACTAAGTACACCCCACAGCAGAGAATAAAAATATGTTTTCCATTCCAGAAAATAAACTTGCAGACAGTTCCAGAAACTCATCCATAATATTTAAACTTAGAATAAACTTAGAAAGTAGTTATCTTCATTTGATATTTGATATATGTTATAACGTTCTGCTGGTCCTGAAAAGTCTATTCCTATCTTCATTCTTATAACGTTAGCTTAAAATTTTAAATTCTTTAGAATTAAGTAATCCTACATTGAAACTTTGTTCTTCATTTTAAATCTGTCTCTATTCTCCTATATTCAAATAGCATAAATATATAAACTTGTATATTTGCAGTTCCATTGTCTATTCCTTTAAATTTTCACTGAATATTTAATTTTGTTTTTCATAATTATTTCTTCAATGGCTGAAATAATCAGTGGCTATTAAGCATAATACAAAATTTAAATCATATTTTCCAGAAACAACATTTTAAATGATTTTATTGTAATTCTACCTTAGACTAATTGAATATTTGAACAAATATAATATTAACTATAATAGCAATTTCTTCTTTATGCAAATATCTTTTTAAATTCTAAAATTCAGAGAACACATTCTTTAAAAGTTATCATGGTTCACACCTTGTAGTGAATAGCAGGCGTTAACAATGAATATTTATCTTTTATATGTTCACAGATTTTTAAAAAATCTTATCACACTGGAAAAGTGAAAATAATCCCTACTAAGGTTTATAAGTGAGGGTTTAAAAATTATTTTTTTTTAGGTGGTGAAGAAAAATGGGGGACTGCAGCAGTTTTTTCGTTGTGACAATAGTGCCACCTAATGTTACATGCAAAAGCTCTAAAATAACTAAAAAACTGAATTTAAACTTTGGTTAAACAAGATTCTTAAACCTCAAATCACACATTGGAATAGGTTTCAGAATTTATATATTACAAGTAATACTAACTACATACTTTTAATTAAAAATCAAACACATTTCAATCTGGCAAACGTTAATTTATCTAGAAATATGTTCATGTATAACACGACAAAGATTAAACAAATTTTCCCAAAATAGAAGCATAAACTATATGTTTGTTATCATTAATTTGTAAGGAAAAAATTCAGCTCAAAACTATCATAGTAAAAACGTCATTGGCAATTTAGAAGTATAATAGCTGTGAATAAGTATAACTTAAGTTTCATTTTTGTATTTGCTTTTTCACATATACACTCATGTATGGTTATCAAATGCATTTTTTACTAAAGAGGTCTTAATAAATATGCAATAATGTAGGTAACTATTCACTTTTCTCACTGTATTCCATTGTACTTCACAGTATTCACTGTAACTATTCTGATTAAAGACAAGTTAATTAAAGTAATAGAATTATGTGTTTCCTGAGTAAATTAAACTCATCAAACTTTGTTCTTACTACTATATCAATGCAATCCAAATACAAGTTGTAATACAAACATAATTAAAACCAGTTTTAATAGAAATTTTACATTAGGGTGTAGAGTAGCAGGATCAAAATAGATGGAATTACTTGATTGAAATGAATCCATTGATTTGTCTTGTGCTATTTTATAGTTCTAAAAAAGTGAAATTTTAGACTATCTTACAAAATATTAATAAAAGTCACCAAATGTACACATCAGCAGATTTTGTTGTGAAGCTTATTAATAGAGCTGATGTGCCAGTTCCTCTCTTTAGAGTGGATCTGATTCACATTCAAATGATTCAGGATTTGGGTTCCTGAACAAGTACTCTCCAGTAGCTCACTGATGTAATTCAGTTCTCCTTTTCATTATATCAGCTCCCATGAACAAGACAGTACTAATTCTTTGTACTTAAAGGTTTCCAACATCATTGAACAAGCATTTTTCAAAAGTAAGAAAATAAGGTAGTAGCAAACTTTGTCCTCTTTACTCAACAAATGTCAATTTGCAACCCCATATCCTGCTTAGTTGGGGCAACTTTTGTATAATATTTACCAGAGATCTTATCTCTCAAATTTCTAGTTACTAGGCTTTATTCTTATATCTTAATCTGAATTGCTTTTACAACTTCAGTGGTGTCTCCTAAAATTTTCTAGAGTTTTAATTCCTAGATTATAACTATAGAAATTGAGGTTACACATTATATTCATGAATTGGAGCAGATTCTATTCATTAATTAATATATATTAATAACCGTTCCCCCTTTCCCCCATTCCTCAGACAAAGACAGATGGGAGTATGCAGTGATTGTTTCCTGGAAAGCTGTAGCTTCTGTCTAAAAATAAGATTTGAATTCCACCTCCCTATTTTTTCTCTCATTTTTTCTGTTGAACATGAATTGATGCCGATAGCTTTGGAAGCAATTATCTCTTTAATAAAGCTGCTCTGGTATCATTGAATCCAGCAGAACAAACCCAGCAGCCATATATTGCAGACTTCTTTTTATGTGGAAAGGGAAAAATCGATCTTTTGTACTGCCTTTTCTTGCAACTGAAAACCACTCCAATGCCCCATAAATATATGAAGATTATAGCACTAAGACGCTAGGAACAATGCCAGCATAGTATCAAGAATAAAAGCAATTCAGATATAAAAAGAAATTTTATAAATCAAAATTAATCCTCTTTAAAAAACAAACTTGTATAAGGAAGCCCAAATGATCTCCCCAAATGAGTGGCACAATACATAAGCACCTGAGTGACTATTTCATATTAGAGTACAATCCAAACTATGGCTCTAATACTGTTGCATATAGATTTGCATAACTAAAAAATATGAAAAATAAATGACTGACCTTTAGGGGCCAGAGAGAGATAGATACTACAGTGGGTAGGGCATTTGCCTTGCATGTAGCTGACCGGGTTGGATCTCTGGCATCCCATATGGTTCCATGAGTTCCACCAGGAGTGATTCCTGAGTGCAGAGCCAGGAGTAATCCCTGAGCATCGCAGGATGTGACCTAAAAAGCAAAAAAAAAAAAAAAACCTGACTTGATAAAACATGTTAATTTGCTTTTTTTTTTTTTTTTTTTTGGTGGGGGCTTTTTAGTCACACCGAGTAGTTGTTTAGGTGGTTACTTACCTCACGGGAATACTTACTGGCAGTTCTGAGAGGACCATACGGGATGCTGAGGATCAAATCCCGGCCAGCTTCATGCAAGGCAAATGCCCTATCCCTTACAGTACCATTGTTCAGGGCCCAACATCTGCTAATTGTTAAATAGATAAACAAATCTCAATTACTTAAAGAGCAATAAATAAGACTTCAGAAACTAGATGGAAAGGAAACATTCCAAGAGGAGGACTGTATGGGAGAAAAGCAAGAAACTGTTACAAAAGTGAAGCTTGTAGTAGTTAAAATGTGTCCATGTAAAGATCTAGGTTCCTATGCTAGCCACTAATTTTTTTTGGTCATATATTAGACTTGCCTGATTCTATGAAAAGTTGATTTATTTCTCTTTCTAGGTTATGATAAACTATAGAGAGTGGAATGAATAGTTATGGGAAAAGATAACAATTAACTGAGCAGAAATTATCTGAATCCATGTAGCAAAACAAAAGAATCTGTTAGGACTAATGGGTTTAGAAAATAATGAACTAAAATTAGTTTTACAGAAAACATACCAATCATGTAACTGATTTCCGAGACTAAAATGGAATTTCAACTATAACTGATCACCTATCATTTGTATACATGATCACTTGATCACTTGATCACGTGACATCAACGTTATACATCGATTTGCTCTAGAGGGTGGCAGTAACATTTCCATTTGACTCTGTCACGTGCCAGTGTAGCCCAAAGGCATCTGCTTGCTTCAGAAATACAAAGAGCCTCAAATCATTGGTTCATAGTCTTGACCAAGAAGTCTGACCATTTTGTAGGTGGGCAGACGTGCAATCTTTGACATCCCTTGGAATCCAGTCGGTAACTGCACTAGTGCAGTGGAAATCCCAAATCACATTACATGTCCAGCCTATCTGATTTTCAATGTCTTAGTAAACGAGACAGTGTCCTGACTCTGGATCACCCACGGAGGTTGGAACCCCAGATGCCTTCTCTCACTTGGAGTGAGGAATTATATTCCAGTATAGGTCTTTCTTTCTTTCTTTCTTTCTTTCTTTCTTTTCTTTCTTTCTTTCTTTCTTTCTTTCTTTCTTTCTTTCTTTCTTTCTTTCTTTCTCTCTTTCTTTCTTTCTTTCTTTCTTTTCTTTCTTTCTTTCTTTCTTTCTTTCTTTCTTTCTTTCTTTCTTTCTTTCTTTTCTTCTTCTTCTGCTTCTGCTTCTTCTTCTTCTTCTTCTTTCTTCTTCTTCCTCTCTGCTTCTTCTTCTTCTGCTTCTGCTTCTTCTTCTTTTTTTTTGCTTTTGGGTCACACCCAGCAATGCTCAGGTGTTACTCCTGGCTCTGCACTCAGAAATTACTCCTGGCAGGGTTCGGGGGATCGAACCTGGGTTGGCTGCATGCAAGGCAAATGCCCTACCTGCTGTGCTATTGATCCAGCCCCAGGTCTTTCGATTCTTCTTTGGGAGACCCAAATAGCTTCTCATCCTGCTTTCATAGGGCCCAGGTCTCTGAGGTGTATGTTAATGCAGCGAGAATGGTGAGTCAAAGAGATATGCCCGAGCAGGAGTTTCTTTGTCCCTTTAGCTATTTCTTCATTGCTCTTGAAGGCATTCCATGCACCTCTCTTCCTCCTGCGCAGCTCAGGTTTTAGGTCATTCATCATGTTGACTTCGACCTAGGTACACATAACTGCTGCATTCAGAGATGTTTCTTCCATTGAGAGTGAATGGGCCTCAGGAAATAGTTCATTTTTCATAAGCATAGTTTTATTGAGATTCAGCTGTAGATCCTATCTTTCCACATTCTCGGTCAAAGTCAGCCAGCAATTTGCCATTTGGCTAATGTTTGGAGTTATTAGAACGATGTCATCAGCGAAGTGGAGGTGGTGTAGTTGCTGTCCTTCTACCTTCACTCCCATTCCTTCCCATTCTAATTGTCGCATGACGTTCTTGAGGGTGGCGCTGAAGAGTTTTGGTAAATGGTATCACCCTGCCAAACCCCTCTATTGACATCAATGATCACTTCCTTGTAGAATGGTGAGATCCTGGTGGTGAATCCATAATACAGCTCACAAAGGATCTAGATGTATTGGGTTTGAACACCCTGCTTGGCTAGGGTTTCGATGACCGCTCCGGTCTCAACAGAATCAAAGGCTTTCTTTAAATCAGTGAAGGTGAGACAGAGCAGTATCTTGAACTCCCTACAAACCAGAAATGAGCTTGGTTACCATGTGGATACGGTCAATTGTGCTGAATCCTTTTTGAAGCCAGCTTGCTTGCATGGTTGTCCTTTATCTAATGTTTTGCCAATCCTGTTTAGGATGACTCAGGTGAACAGCTTGTAGATGATGGACAACAGGCAGATGGGGCAATCATTGACAATGTCATGGATGTCTCCCTTCTTGAACAGTAGAACTATCCTGCAAGTTTTCCATTGGGAGGGCACCTTGCATTCAGACAGGTAGCTTGTGCAGAGCCGAGGCAGTGTATTGATGAGTACTGAGAGCAGATTCTTCAGGTGTTTGGGTCTGACTTTGTCTGAAGAGGTGCTATACCCTTCTTTACTGACAAATGGCATATCAGATTTCAGAAGGGTGAACTTTGGGAACGACACATCCGTCCTGTGGAATTTGGTATGTGGGTAGGTGGATATGGCTATCAAAGAGATCTGAATAGAAGTCACAGATAATCTTCTCCATTGCCTTTCTGGAAGATGTGATAGGATCCATCAGGTCATTGGAAAGCAGTCATCTTGGTCTTATAGTTGGTGAAGGACAGGCAGGTGATGAGAATGCTTTTCTCAGCTTCTGCTTGGCCAGTATTTCTGCTATTCTCTCTTTGAGGTCTTTCTCTTTATGGTTTCTCACACTAGTTTGTGAGCTTGGACACTAGCATTTGGTCGCCTGAGACTCGCGCCTTGCCAGGTTGGCGAATGAGTTTTGAGAATTTTGAAGACAGGCATCCCTTTTGTGGCTTTCTCGTGGCATTCTTCACACAATCATGGAGGTGCTGAACCAGTAGGTTGTATTCTTCATCAATGCTGTCAATGATCATATCTTCCCCATTTTTCCTCAACGGTGCCAAAGAGTTCCCAGTTGGTGGTCTTTTCGGGAGCTCTCTTCATGTACTTTTGCAGCCTTTTCTCCCCAGTTGTGTGAAGTAGAATTTTGCACGAAAGGAGACAGTGGTCCAATCCTGTTTGGAATTCTGGAATGACAGTGACATCAATCAGGCAAAACCATCGATTGAATATGATGTGGTCAATTTCATTGTGTAACTGGTCCACCAGGAGATTCCCATGCCCAACGTTTCTATGCAGGCTTCCCGGAACTGAGTTCCCATGAATGGTCTTGGTGGACATGATGAACCAGCCTCTCACCCTGTTTCGTTCCATTCTAGACCATGGGTCCCGATGTGGAGTTCTTTGGCCGATCTTCTTGGTCCTATCTTGGCATTAAAATCACAGACTATGATCTTGTAGAAGGTGTGATCTTTTTTATAGAACTCCTCAAGTTCCATGTAGAATTTCTCAATTTCTTCTTCCTTGTATTGATGTTGATGCGTAGAGAATGAAGACAGAAATTTCTGGCAGTGGGCCTATCTCTTCAAATGTAATCATCCTATTCAGTTTGTTAGTCATTCAAATGAATCAATGTTCAAGGCTTGTTCGTGGTTGACAGGGACACCGACGCCACTGACACCTCTTTCGTCGCATGTTCAAGAATAGTTCTTTTCTGGTGTCAAAAATGGCGTGTTGCGATTAATGCCTCCTCATCTCAGTCAGACCATTGATTTCGTACTTGATCATTTGTGCTTTCACCATGTGTATACACATGATGAGGAGCATTAGGCAGTGAGGGTTGAGGAGGTATGAGGAGGTTATTGGACAGATTAAAATAATTTCCTCTGACTTTTCATATAAATTTGAAAATTGAGATACATCTTAATTGAAATGGTACTCCTACCCTGGTTAAAGGAAAGGCCTCTGTTGAGATACATCTTAATCTTTAAGAATATATGCTGAATAAAGGACCTATTTAGAAGTATGGAAAAGAAGTAGATTGTGCAGCATTTTAATTTTTTTTAATTTTCTTGCTTTTTGAGTAACACCCGGCAATTTTCAGGGGTTACCTCCTGGCTTTGCACTCAGGAATTATTCGTGCTTGGGGGGACCATGTAAAATGCTAGGAATCGAACCCATGTCAGCGTGTGCAAGGCAAAGACCCTACCTGCTCTAGTATCATTCTGGCCCCAGACTAAGGAGCATTTTTAATATTAGGTTTGCTTCACCTAATTTCACTTTTCTAATCATTTTTAAAATTTTGATTTAGTTGTCACACCTAGTAGTGCCTAGGGCTCACTCCTTGTTCTGTACTCATCCTTTGCTTCTAATGGGCTTGAGAGACCATCTGGGGTACTGAGGAATGAACCTGTCCCCGGTTTTGTCTCTCTGACCTCATCCCCTTTTGACTTTAGTATAAATAATTTTACACTAAGACTGTGATTCTAAGATGATTTGGATATCTCTAATTTTGAACTGTTATCTTTAAAATGACTATAAAACAAAGAGATGTTGCAGCATTTTGAACCAGTTTTTTCTCAATAAGAATTTTCATAGTTTTCAATAAATATTTTGTCTTAAGTATAGCACATAGTGTTGAAACTACTGGGGACGTAAAAGTAAACAAGACAATAACATTTTATAACCCACAAAAGATGTAATTTATGTAAATAAATATGAATAAAATAAAACAATAAAGTAGGTGGTATTTTGTATAGTAACAGATACTATGGAGAAAAACAAATTCTGGAAGGAATATGGAGCATGTGGGAAACTGGAAGTTTAAAGTCATATTGGCACCTCTAGTAGATATATTATGGTACCCACTTAAGGAAGATGAACCTTGAGCTTTGTAGTTATTAGGGAATAAAAGAGACGGATTTAACATAATATAATATTTTGGAGAGTGCAAGGTCAAGGAGAAACCTAAAAGAATGATATGACTGATTCTGACTGTCAAATATACTGAAATAAGGTTGGGAAATTTTTTTCTAAAGAAGATCTTTCAGTATTTCTGGCAAGGGATGATGGTGTCATAAGGTAGGGTCGCAGGGACAGAAAAAGTGATAAGTGGTAGAGTCTAAAAATAATGAGAGCATGAAATTGGTAGGGTGTCATAATCAAGTAGACAGTGAGATCATAAGTACTTGTTAAAAACAACTAGAAGAATGATAATTGTCTCTGCCACTATGTGACATAGGGAAAACTTTGTAACTAACTGATTTTAAGTGGATTTTGAGCTCATTTAAGCATATCTGGGACTTTCATTAATCAACATGTGCAATTTACCACCAGATATAAAAATAAATTTATAGGGAGTTCAGGGTGAAATTTTACAATTAATAGCATTACTTAAAGTAATTAGATTACAATCATCAACGCAGTAAGAGAGACAGAGAGAAAAGGGTCAAGGACTGGGTCTGCCACATTCCACTTGGCAGAGGTCATAGAGGTGACTAAGACTTGGCAAAGATGTACAAGTCTCCTACAATGAGTGAAATCTGTTCCAAACATTGAGTCTAACTTAAGAAGGACAAAAAAAAGTTTTATAGTTTCACATAAGTCACATTTTATGAAAAATTTTGTCTGATGGTTATGTCCCAGCATGATAGTGTTCTTTATCCAATTCAAAAAAAGAAAGCCATGGAACATTTGTTTCAACTTGGTTGGAAAAGTGATTTTCAATTTAGTGATGTAAAAATACTTATTTGAATGAAATTAAATAGAAATTTTCATTTGAATGGAAATGTATTTTCAGCCTATGAAGAGCAAATTTGACACATATTAAGGCATTCTCCTCAAACATTTGGATTGTGTTAAGGGAAGCAAATATATCAGGGTTTGAATTTTTATCAGATCGACCTTTTTTCTCAAGTATTTTGGAATAGAATAACTCATGCATATAGTATCCCATGGATTATGGATAATCAAAATAAATACACTGTAACATCGATGATTTCCGATGAACATAAACCAATACACTATAGCTTATTCTGTGATAATAGAAATACTTAAAAACAGCTACTTCTACTCATTGACCTTGTTGCTGACCAACAAGTAAAATATTATTTTGTGTGCTGGCTGTCATTAAATGGTTGACAGATTTGGGAATGAAATATAACAAGATGTGCAAGTTCTCCAAGGAAAGTACTTCCTCTTATAAAAAATATGAAGTCAGTCATTTTGTGGATGCTTAAACTATGGACCTGTTATAACAAACAAGTAAGTAAATGGCACAAGATTCCTGTTTGCAACAATTGGACCAGATTTGCTACATGAATTTAAATAAGTATGGCACCTTTTAAAACATGGGAATAGCTTTTTTTCCACATGTAGGATCAAAAGAAAAGAAAAAATAAAAATATACTTGAAATAATTTCATCTCAACCTGGAAAACTAGCCTTAATACAAGAAGGCAAACCTATTAAACATTAAAAGTAATTTACAACTTTTTCCAAAATATGTCACTTTAAGTAGGAGCCTAAAATGATACAATGAGATTCCATTTAGGAAGAGCAAACTTGTACATCTGGCTTGTAGTTAGTTGAGAGGAAGAACAAAAATGAAGAAGTCTATATTGTCCAAGATATTTGTAACAAGGTGGAAAGTTTGTAGAAGGATACCACAATAATTTTGACTTGTATGATTCTATCTGAAGACTGGTATTATCTGTAGCTGTAGATATGGAATGATCAAGCTCTGGAAAAGAAAGATGATGGCTTCTTCTCTAATGATGATGAAATTCCCTTTTCTGAATAACAGGTAAATTAAGAAGCATATCAACAAAAAGAAAAATAAAAACCATATGATCATATCAATAGATGCAGAGAAGGCATTTGACAAGATTCAACACCCGTTCATGATGACAGCTCTCCGTAAATGGGGATTGAAGGAACCTTCCTCAAGATAATCCAGGCCATCTACTACAAGCCCACAGCGAGCATCATTCTCAATGAGGGAAAAACTGAAAGCCTTCCCTTAAGATCAGGGGACAAGACAAGGCTGCCCACTCTCACCACTTCTATTCAATATAGTACTGGAGAACTTGCCATAGCAATCAGGGAAGAAAAAGACATTAAGGGCATCCAGATAGGAAGGGAAAGAAGTCAAGTTATCACTATTTGCAGATGACATGATATTATACCTGAAAACCCGAAACTCTCTACCAAGAGGCTCCTAGAAATAATACATTCCTATAGCAGAGTAGCAGGGTACAAAATCAATACCCAAAAGTCAATGGCCTTCCTATATGCAAACAGCGAAAGAGAAGAAAGGGACATTAAAGAAACTATCCCATTCACAATTGCCGCAGAAAATCAAATACCTAGGAATCAGTTTGACAAAGAATGTAAAGGATCTCTACAAAGAAAACTACAAAACGTTACTTCAGGAAATAAAAGAAGACCTGAGGAAATGGAGACATATTCCCTGCTCATGGATTGGAAGGATTAACATTATCAAAATGGTAATACTCCCCAGAGCTTTATACAGATTCAATGCAGTCCCTATAAAGATACCCATGATGTTCTTCAAAGAAATTGAACAAACACTCCTGAAATTTGTATGGAATAATAAAACTCCACGAATAGCTAAAGCAATCCTTGGGAAAAAGAAGATGGGAGGTATCACTTTCCCCAACCTCAAGCTCTATTACAGAGCATTTGTAATTAAGACAGTGTGGTATTGGTATAGAGACAGACCTGTAGACCTATGGAATAGAACTGAGTATCCTAAAACACATTCTCAAATTTACAACCACTTAATCTTCGATAAAGGAGCAAAAAATATTAAGTGGAGCAAAGAAAGCCTCTTCAACAAATGGTGCTGGGAAAACTGGGCAGCTACATGTAAAAAATGAACTTAGACCTCCTTCTAACGCCATGCACAAAAGTCAGATCAAAATGGAATCTAGATCTCAACATCAAACATGAATCTATAAGGTACATCGAAGAAAACATAGGAGAAACGCTCTACGACATTGAAACGAAAAGTATCTTTAAAGATGACACACCACTGACCAAGCAAATGGAAGCAAAGATAAACAAATGGAATTATATAAAATTGAAAAGCTTCTGCACCTCAAAAGAAACGGTGACCAAGATACAAAGACAATCCACAGAGTGGGAAAGGATATTCACCCAATACCCATCTGACAAGGGGTTAATATCCAGGATATATCAGGCACTGGTAGCACTCCTCAAGAAAAAAACAGCCAACCCCATCAAAAAATGGGGAGAAGAAATGAACAGAAGCTTCCAAAAAGAAGAAATTCGAATGGCCAAAAGGCATATGAAAAAAGTGTTCTTCATCTTTAATCATCAGGGAGATGCAAATCAAAACAACAATGAGGTACCATCTCACACCACAGAGACTGGCACACATCCAAAACAGCAAGAACAACCAGTGCTGGCGTGGATGTGGGGAAAAAGGGACTCTGATCCACTGTTGGTGGGAGTGCCGACTGGTCCAGCCCTTTTTGGAAAACAATATGGGCATTCCCTCCGAAAACTAGATATTGAGCTCCCATTTGATCCAGCAATAGCACTCCTGGGAATATACCCGAGAGACCGAAAAACACATAGCAGAAACACTATCTGTACTTCTTTATTCATCTCTGCGCTATTCACTATAGCTAGAATCTGGAAACAACCTAAATGCCCGAGAACAGAGGACTGGCTAAAGAAACTTGGTTCATCTACACTATGGAATACTATGCGGCTGTCAGAAAAGATGAAATTATGAAATTTACCTGCAAATGGATGGACATGGAGACTATCATGCTGAGTGAAATTAGTCAGAAGGAAAAGGACAGATATAGAATGACTGCATTCATTAATAGGATATAAATAGATACCAGTGTTTTACTAAATGTGGGAAATGGTAATGGCAGATTAAAACTCACCATTGAATATACACAAAGAGACTTAAGTGATAAACTCTAAATATCTGCAGGGCTAGCCACAATGTGTAAAATAAGAGGGAGAGAGATGCAGAGACAGATAGAGACAGAGAGAGAAAGAGAGGATACTAGGGTACCTGCTATTGTGGCAGCTTGGGGGTGGGCGGGAGGTGGTGGGGTACATTGGTGGTGGAAATGGGGCATTGGTGGAGGGATGGATGCTGGTATTCTGTATTACCAAGAACCAATTATGAACACCTTTGTAATTGTATGTCTCACGGTGGTATAATAAAAAATAAAAAAAAACAGCTCTTGGTTTTGTTGATCTTTTAGATGATTTTTTGGGATTCTATCTCATTGATTTCTGCTCTAAGCTTTATTATTTCTTTTTTGCCTGGGATGGGCTCCTTTTTGCTGATTGCTTTCTAAGATCTTAAATTGTGAAGTCAGACTGTTTGTGATGGCCTTTTCTTCTTTTGATGAATGCTTGAAGAGCTATGAACTTGCCTCTAAACACTGCTTTTGCTCTGCCCCACAAGTTCTGGTAATTCCATATCTTCAATCTCATTCGTTTCCAGGAATTTTTTGGATTTCCTCTTTGATTTCTTTTATGACGTGCTGGTTGTTCAGCTTGAGCTGTTTAGTTTCCTGTTGCTTGGTATGATTCTCCATTTTTTGTGTGAAAAAAAAACCCTTATATAGAAAAAACTCTCTATTTTCAGTGCATCACGGACTGAAAAAATAGTTGACAAAATTTCTATCTTCTTGATTTTATGGAGGTATGTTCTGAGGCTCAGCATATGATCTATCTTGGAGTATGTTCCATGTGCGCTGGAGAAAAAATATGTTCAGCTTTTTAGGAATGAAATGCCCTGAATATATTTACTAACCATCTTTCTTCCATATCTTCCTTGAGGGCCAGTATTTCCTTGGTGAGTTTCAGTTTTGCCGATCTATCAAGAGTTGATAGAACAGTGTTAAAATCTCCAACTATAATCGTGTTGCTGTCAATGTCTTCTTTGAAGTCTATTAGCAGTTGTTAAGGTATTTTTCTGGCCCCTCTTTGGGTGAATATATATGCCTAGGAATGTAATTTCTTCGTGATATATGTATCATTTTATTATTAAGAAGTGGCTTTCACTGTCTCTTCTGGACCTTTTCCAGCCTGAAAAAGCCGGCTACTAGTATGGCCACCCTGGCCTTTTGGAGGGTTGTTTGAGTGAAGGGTTGTTTTCCAGCAAAATTTGAACCTGTCTTTGCTCTGCTTGCTCAGATGCATTTCTTGAAGGCAGCAGAATGTTGGGCTCAATTTTTGATCCATTTTGCCACTCTGTGTGTCTTAACTGGTACATTTAGACCATTGACATTGAGAGAGATTATTGTCATGGGATTTTGTGCCATCTTTCTATATAAGTTTGTTGTTCTCTTGGGTTTTATCTTGTCTTAGAGTACCCTTGTTAGGCCTTCTTTTAAGGTTGGTTTTGAGTCTATCAAGTTCCTGAGCTATTGTTTATCCATGAAGCTGTGTATCTGTCCTTCAAATCTGAAAGAGAGTCTAGCTAGGTAAAGAATTCTTGGTGAGGCCTTCATCTCTTCGAGTTCTTTCACTATTTCCCAACACTGCCTTTGGGCTTGAAGGGTCTCTTCTGATAGGTCTACTGAAAGTCTAATGTACACAATTTCCTTCTGTGCCTTCAATCTTGCCTCTTGAAGAATTGTGTCTCCATCTATGGCATCTGACTAGGATATGTCTTGTTGTCTTTTTTATTGGGTCTCTTCTTGCTGGTATCCTTCAGTCTTCTTGGATCTGGATACCTGAGTCCTTTAACTCTGGAACTTTTCTACAAGGATTGTTTTAACTGTACCTATTTCCTTGTTCCTCTGGGACTCTGGGACTCCAATGATTCTTATGTTGCTTGTTTTGGATTCATCCCAATGTTCTCTGTTCTGCTGCTGATCCATTTTTTTGGTCTTTTGTCATCTGCTGGATTTTTCTGAGTTCTTTTGCAGCTCATTCTCATTCTCGCTGATTCTGTCTTTCACTGCTGTCATCCTGCTAATGAGAGCCCCTATTGCATTTTTCACTTCATCTACTGAGTTTTTTTATTGATGATATTTCTATTTGTATTGTTCTCATTTCTGCTTTCATTTCCTCCCGTAATTTATTAACTGCCCTTTACACTGTTTCAGTTATGTCCTCCTGTATTTTTTTGGACCTCTATCCCATTTTGTCATTGAACTCATTAAACATCCTCACCATTTCTTCTCTGAATTCTTTGTCAGAGAGATTATGAATGTGTGTATTATTTTGAAGTCTTCAGGGTTGTTTTCCTCATCTGCTCTTCAAGTCAGAGACCGCATTGTTTCCCCATGATGCTGTTGTAGTCAGGGGTGGATTCTTCTGGGGCACTGCTCCTTCCTCACTGTCAGGTAGGACTCTGGAGACGCTCATTAGATGGTGTTCTCATCTTCCCTCTTCAATGATGTTACCTTCCTCTTAGAATTGAATTTCCTGCTTTATATAGTAATATGCGGCCACATGAGCCACTTTTGCCCAACCAGCCATGCCCCCAGGAAGGGTACCTGAGAGAGGAGATGTCCTGGTATGAAGGTTCAAAGTGTCCCATTTATTTCCTGTGCAGCTTGGAATACTGAGAGTCGTAATTTCAGTTTCTTTTCTGTTCTTGTGGCTGCAATGGCTCTTGGGTCCTTCTGAGGCCAGCCCCTCTGCTGCTTTCTCCTTGCACCTGCCCAGCCAGCAACCCCAAAACATAGATATTGAGTTATCTTTGGCCCAGCAATGCCAGTTCTCGGAATATACCCTGGTAGGCCAAAACACAAGGCAGAAACACCATCTCCATTTCCAAGTTTATAGCAGCACTATTCACAATAGCCAGAATCTTGAAACAATTGGAGTACCTGAGAACAGACAACTAGATAAAGAAAGTATGGTGGTACATCTACACAATGGAATACTATGCAGCTGTTAGGAAAAACAAAGTTATAAAATTTGCCTATAAATGGATGGAATGGAGAGTATTATGTTGAGTGAAATTAGCCAGAGTGAAAAAGATAGATATAGAATACCTGCATTAATTTACAGGATATAAAAAATAGTATCATACTAATTTCTAAAGCTAGGCAAAACATGGAGGACTTGTCAGTGGGTTGAATCTACCACAAGTTCGTGGGAGTAGAGTTTAGGTAAAATAAAAAGGGACCCAGTGTCCTAATGGTTGGAAATGGTAATACCAGTTTAGAACTGACATTGAATGTAGGCAAAGGGTTATATATGATAAACCCTATGTATGTATTGCAAACCACAGTGTGTAGGAGAAGGGAGAGAGAGAGAGAGGGAGAGAGGTGAGAGAGAGGAAAATTGAGAGACAAAATGCCTGCATAAGACAGTCTGGGGGAGGGAGGAGGCAATCAGGGGACACTGGTGATAGGAAATGTAAACTGGTGCAGGGATGGGTACTGGAACACTGTATGACTAAAACCTATTTATGAACAGTTTTGTAATTGAATTTCTCATAGTGTATAATAAAATATTTTAAAAGTTTTTAAAAAAGACAGAACAAATTTCCCATCAAATGGCTATGTGTGTAGCTCTAAGTAACCCATTCACATCATTCCAAGTTGCTAGATCAGGAAGTTATAATTGTTTCTAGCTTACCAAAGCATTTTATGCATTTTCAATGATGATTTTATGTCTCATTTACATTCATTGTTCTATATCTGATCTGTTATTTTTCACATTCATAGATTTTACGGCAATCTTTTACTTATTATTTCAGACATTTAAGCAGTATCTGTAATTAATATTTTCCATTTTAAAACCAATATTTCCCTTCTTAGACCAAAACACTTCTGAACTCTTATAGGTCTGTTCATCACTGTATCACTGTCTTCCCGTTCATCATCGATTTGCTTGAGCGGGCACCAGTAACATCTCAATATCACCTGTCTCATGCACGTAGAGCCCAAGGCACCTGAGGAACATAAAGAGCCTCAAACCATTCCATCAGGTCAAGGGAATGAGGTCTATAATTGTTACTGGTATCTGGCATATCAAATACGACACGGGTAACTTGCCAGGCTCTGCCGTGCAGGTAGCATACTAAGATCAAGTGTAGGTCTGTTCATATTTTTCCATTTAAGTTTTCTTAATTTTCTTCACTCTTAGTAAAGTTTACATATTTAGGTTTTGCCTATGTCATGGAAACTTTAAAATGTATTAGCACATAATTTTTTACTATGCTTTGTTTATTTTTATTTTTTATCTAAACACCATGGTTAACAAAGTACAAAGTTTTTCACAGTACAGTTGTTAGAAGATTCATCGTTCAATACCAATCCCACCACCAGTGTGTCCACCACCGAAGACCCTCATTTCCCACCCATCCCCATCCCCATGCTTGCTCCTTAGCCAGCACTAATTATATTGAGTTTTTCAGTCCATATATGGTAATGGTATTGATAAAGTCATGAATTTTTTGTGGGTTGTTATGTGTGAATCTGGCCAATTTCTGTTATTGCATTCACTTTCTGAGTTTCTAGAATGTAGTGGACTTCTATTTGTCAACCCTAAACCCTGCACCACCACACCAGGGGCAACACTTATTTCAAATTTTTTCTCAACCTCCGTTTGAGTCTGTACTAAGGACACAGTGAATAATCTATTCTATAATGCCTGTTGAAGCTAGTTCTCTAAATACGGTCAATATGGGGCTGGAGCAATAGTCCAGTGGGTAGGGTGTTTACCTTGCATGCCCCGACCCAGGTTCGAACCTTGGCATCCCATATGGTCCCCGAGCACCGCCAGGAGTAATTCCTGAGTGCAGAGCCAGGAGTAATCTCTGAGCATTGCTGGGTGTGACTCCCCAAAAATGGTTGATGAATATATTTTTTAAATGAAAATTAATAGAGATTATTAAATCTCAACTGGATCCATTGTGCCATTTGGTCCTACTGTATAAGAAATGATCACTGTGTTTCCACGGACCAGACATTGTGCCCTCACATATATGCCCCAAACTTAATTTTATATAAGGTGATGGGATACCTGGCTCATCTGTATAACAGGCTTTGAGCTGTCGCTCGGTTGGCTTGGAGGCTGCACGCCACAGGAAGAGCCAGTAGCAGCCCTGCTCTGTGTGTCTGTGTCTCTGGATTGTGGCTGACAGCACTGGGAGCAGTTCGTGGGTGGGCTCACTGGGCCTTCTGGAGGGGACAGAGGTGGGAAGGGATCCCATCTCCATTTCCACAAAAGCCTGGTGACTTTTAGGCACCAAGACCCACATACCTGGACTTGAAATCAGCTTCTCTTCTAGGGGTGGGGGGGTGGGGCAGCTCTGATGAGCTCTCAGGTCCAGACCTTGAAAATGACTGAGATTGTGGTAGCACAGAATTTTTAAAGAACTTTATGATGAACATAATTACTACAATAAACTCTAAGTACAAAATAAAATTTAATGCAATTTATTTAGATGCCACAGTTTAAAATTTTGTTATGTAGGGGCCGAAGTAATAGCACAGCGGGTAGGACATTTGCCTTGCATGTGGTCGACCTGGGTTCCATCCCCAGCATCCCATATGGTCCCCCCGAGTACCTCCAGGAGTAATTCCCGAGCAAAGAGCCAGGAAGTAACCCTTGAGCGTCACCGAGTGTGACCCAAAAAGCAAAAAAAAAAAAACAAAAACAAAAACAAAACAAACATTTAAAAAATTTGTTATGTAAATGACTATAGGAAGTATACTATATTGTACTAAATGTTTTGAATTTTTTTATTTATATAGATTGAATCTTACAGTAATCATCACCAATAGACTTGTGTGGATTCATGTCCATATAATTTCATTTGCCCTTCCTTCAAATATTGATGAAGCAAGTGACATGAAGTAAATTTAAATGCCTACAAAGGAGGCAGTTTGAGGGGATATAAGGAACCTGTAGACACTGGTGGAGGGAAAGGGACAATGGTATTAGGGTGTTGAGTTACTCTTTATTTTCAGCCCTGGATTGCTAGCCCTGGGTTTTGTATCATAAATGAGTTGTTTCTTGTAAGCCCTTTACATATGCTTATGTTAGTACAAAGGATTTTTTGTATGCACACAGAAAGACAGTTAAGACTATACATTGGTGAATTAATTACTCCTGGGCATCCATTATATTTCCTAAATAAAAGCCTCGGTAGCACTTAGATTGATTCTAATTTTATATACCCAAAAAGGAGTGTGCATGAAATTAGTCCATCCAGTCCATCGATGGGACTGGATGTACCCAAGGCAAGCAGCAATGTGTAAAATCACCCTGGCTTCAACATGGGACAACTAAGTGTCCTGCACAATGTTCTGAGAGCAAGGCCATGGAGCAAGCTCTGTTCTGATCCAAAGATAGAAAGCAAGGACATGCAACAAGCTCTGGTCTTACCCAAAAAAATACAAAAATGACTAGAAATATTATTGAAATGATTGTTTACCAGCTATGGATAGAGAAAACAACACACGGATAGCCCAGGAGTTGGGACAAGAACCCTGGTGGTCTTTGCCCATTAAGGAGAAGCTTCCTCTAACTTCTTTATTTCCAGATAAACAATGAGGTTTATCTGTAACTCTGTAACTCCCTGTCCCCAGCCTTTTATAAAGTATATATTTCTGGCAGATTTGATTTTGAGGTTGGTGATGTGTGTGTGGGTGAGTTGGAGTGAGGAGTGTGTGGAGAAAAATTAAAGCCTTAGATTTTCTAGAACTGGTAGTCATCCTTCCTTTTCCATTGGTGGAGGTAACAGTTGTTGGCCCCAAATGCGACCAGGGAACCCACCAGACCCCAATATCTGTTGAGGACTCCAATCAGCCCCAACAGCAGAGTTGGTATCCAAACACTCTATGCCTGAAGCAATTCTGTTATGAAGAACTTTGCAAATCATAGTATCTTAGCAAAATAGGAAGGAAGAAAGGAAGGAAGGAAGGAAGGAAGGAAAGAAGGAAGGAAGGAAGGAGGGAGGGGAGGGAGGGAGGGAGGAGGGAGGGAGGGAGGGAGGAAGGAAGGAAGGAAGGAAGGAAGGAAGGAAGGAAGGAAGGAAGGAAGGAAGGAAGGAAGGAGGGAAGGAGGGAAGGAAGGAGTGAGCATTACTGGTACCAAGATGGCTAATTGGAGTGGCTATTAGTTTCATTTCATTTACTGGGCATCTAACTGGAACATCAACAGTTGGTTTGACTGAAGAAAAGTGCAATATTTCATGTTCTCAACTATCCAAAGGCAGGTGTGCCTAAAAACTATACCACCAACACTTATGGTGTGCTGCTCTATTAACCATTGCTCTCCAGCGGTGTTTGGGCCATGCTCAGATGTGAAAGATAAATCTAATCTAATTTGAAATTTCTAATCAAATTTAACCACCTTTTATGGATAAACAGCAGAGAAGTATTTCCTAGGGAAGTTTCGCTCTTCTTCTATTAAAAGGGTAAAGTCCTAAGTGGTCTACACTGTTGGGAACAGACATGGCACCTTCCATTTCACTACTTAAGAGATTCTTTGCTTATGGCTTGGGTTTGTATGAGGCCCTGGGATCTTAGATAAAACCAGCTTTCAGAAACCTTAGATAAAGAGATATTAGAAATGTAGCAGATTGTCTGAGGAAAAGAATTGCTGCTTTCAGAGGGTCACCAGTGGGCCCACATCAGAAAAATTTGCCATCAGAAAATTGACTTCTGGCAAAGAAAGAGTTGGCTGAGATCCAGCAGGGAGAGCTGTTAACTGTTGACTTCCTGGAATCACAAAGAGTGTTTGTAATATAAGGTACAAATTTAGTTCCTCCCCTTCCAGGTTTCCCTTCCATTTCCATGACACAAGACCAAGAAGGGAAGGAGCCTTGTCTTTCAAGAAGGCCATGTCTGCATCTCTCAGGGACCTCTTAACCATAGTAAATCTATTAGTATGGTGCCTCTCAAAGCTGGCCTTCCCCATATGAGGATCATATGGAACTGCATATTGCAAGCTCACTCAAACTACATCTAAGAGCCAAAGAATCGAACCTGATTGCAAGTAGATCAGGGATTTGAAAGCAAACCACTCATTCACACACCAGAAGCTCTCCAGTCCTCCTGGTTGGAGGTTCTGAAACCAGAATGGGGTAAATCTCACAGAGTATCATTCCCTCCCACCTGGTGAGACTCCCGCTGATGGAAAACTTCATGGATTATCCATGACCATCTGTCAGGTCAGTGTCTCCTTCCCTCAGTGGGACAGGGCCTATATAGGACTGACTCCTTTCTCCAGGGATTAACTTTCCAGTGATCTGTACTGAGTGAGTGAGTCCCAAAGTTTTGCCAGAGCCTGGTGAGGAAGTCAAAGGAAGATACACAAAGTTGGGGGTGGCACATCAGTCTGGGTCAGCTCTTACTGAAGGCATGCCAACTTCTGTGCCTATGGCACAATGGGTCAGGGCTTAGTTTGCTTGGGATCTTTGCTTAATCTACTTACAATTTAAGCTATTTACATGTCCTTAAGCCAGGGTTCATGCAAATTGAGATCTCTCTTCTGTGTAAACACTGATGGAGGATGTGCAGTTATAGGAGTCATTTTGACTCTGAATTAGTAATTTCTGAAATATTATAATCTCTACTATGATTTCAGTGTTATCTAGGTTGGACACAATTACTCTTAATGCCTATTAGTCTCAGTGTGTGACAGTTAAAATTTACCAGGAAACCAACACCCTGGCTAGGATGAAACTACCCTTTAAGATCAAAGGAGGGAATCATACTAGTTTGTCCTCAAGCAGGCGAGCATGACCCTTTCAGTAAACAGAAGACAAGATACTCAGAATCAACCTGGTGCAGAATAGGAATAAGAAGGACCTGTGAATACCATCTAGATTACATAAAGTCCATGAAATTAAGGTGTGTTTATCCCCATGAATATATATATATATCTATTAAGATGTACTTCTTTATACCAACCCTTTCTCTCTCTCTCTCTCTCTCTCTCTCTCTCTCGCTCTTGCTCTCTCTCTCTCTCAGTGTTTTGACATGAGATAATCTTGGAGGAAGGGACTAGGATCTGGCATAATCATTTGTTTAGACCTGAAACAAGTGTAGCTCCACCCTATATCTACACCTAGAAGCTGATCTTGATCTTTATTTACGCTACACTCCCTAAAGATAGGATTACTGCTTTTGGTACATATAAGGGAACTGACTTGATGTAGATTATCCCCTTTGGTGGGATACTTTGGCCCTAGTGCATGGTCGTAATTCTGACCAAGAGCTAGAGGTCTAGGGAATCCCATTATTTTGGATTGTAGTGGCAGAGCTTGTTTTATTATTGATAATTACTAAAAGCCTTTTGGAACTGCACTGGGCTCATGAGTTTTCATCCATTTCCCACCAGCCTCAGAAGTAGAAGGGTACTTGTTTCCTGATATTGTTGGGGACCCCAGGGGCTCCCCAACAACTGGGTCCTCCAAAATGTTAAATACATTCTAACCATGTGCCAGCAAAACACCAAATGGTGTGCTCTGAGAGTTGGAAAAACTCTAGTTTATTATGTCAACAAATGCAGCTGAGCTCCTGTTTGAAAGACTGGACCCCAGACAATGGTGGAAATTCTGATTAATAGAATATCTGATTGGGAATGGGACATATTTCAGGCAGTTGGCAAAAGACTACAGAAGCAGAAGTTCTCAAGCATGTTATCTGCAAGCATGAGTCTGCATGATAGGAAGCATGCATCCTATCTCAAGGATGAGTCTGTTTGGAGTACATTTTGTGGTTACAAACTAGACAATGACCATCTCATGGACATTCCAATAACAAGCCATGGCTATATCCCATTGACTCATCTCAGCTGCCCTTTAGCTGCTCCTGCACTCTGCTGTTGTCCTGTTTGAAATGTGGCAGGGTCTATTTTCCTCATCCTACAGACTTAATCTCCATCTTAATGAAGGAAACCTAGACTAAATGATCCCAAAGATGCTTAGATTTCCTCTATACCCCCCACTCTTAGTTTCCAACAAGGACTAGGAATCATGGGGGGGAAAAACACAAGGAATTCAGCCTCAGAAACAAATGGAGATAAAAGTCTGGGAAAGCCATTCAGTACATCAGAATTTTTTTAGGCGCTTCTCCTTCCTCCCAGCTTATTTTATCTATCTATCTATCTATCTATCTATCTATCTATCTATCTATCTATCTATCTATCTATCTATCTATCTATCTATCTATCTATCTGTCTGTCTGTCTGTCTGTCTGTCTGTCTGTCTGTCTGTCTGTCTGTCTGTCTGTCTGTCTGTCTGTCTGTCTGTCTGTCTGTCTGTCTGTCTGTCTGTCTGTCTGTCTGTCTGTCTGTCTGTCTGTCTGTCTGTCTGTCTGTCTGTCTATTTGCTTTTTGGGTCACACCTAGTGATACTCAGGGGTTACTCCTGGGTCTTCACTCAGAAATTACTCCTGGCAGTGCTCAGGGGACCATATGAGATACTGGGAATTAAACCGGGTCCGCCTCGTGCAAGGCAAAAACACCCTACCCACTGTGCTATTGTTCTAGCCCCAGTACATCAGAATTTTTAACACAAGAATGGACAGCAGACTAATTTGATGTTCAAAGGTAAAGAGATTTAATGATCTTAAAGTAAGTCTGATTGGAACATGTTGCAGGACACCTAAAAGCCTAAGAGCCTCTGCATCTTCCCTGGATTGCCTCCTGCAGATCACTTTGTAGATAGGGGGTAGTTTAAATGTGGCAGTTTATCTGACCCTGTATTCTGTACTGGCTGGTATAAATATTCTCTCATGCTACCACAATCATCGTGGGACTAGCTAGATCTTACCAGCATATTTGCCTGGCCACGTTGGATCTCTAAGTAATTAGACCAGAGAGAAATGCTGTTTGCCTCCAAGCAAGCAAGCATGGCTCCCTGATAACTCAAAGGCAACTAAAATACAAAACTACCGTGAAGTAGACGAGATTCTTGTGAAGGCTTGGAGAAATATTTAACTGGCATTAGTATAGTCTTTGGTACAGAGGCTTGCCAAGTCCAACATTGCTCCAAGGGTTTGCTCTCATGAGCGGGGAAAGACCATGCTAGCCGGATTCGGAGTGGGAGTTTTGGGCCCTGCCCTTTCCTCCACCTCCATGCCAGTTACCCCGAAAGAGAGAGACCCACCCACGCCAGACCCACAGGTTCCTTGGCGCGCGGCCAAAACAGGCCCCACGATATTTTTATAGGATACTATATTTAGCATAAGGTTCTTCCCAAGTTATTTTACATTTATACATAGTAAACAGTTCTAGACATGTTTTGACTGATACCAGCAAGCCTAACAAGAAGCTGAGAGCAAACCACACATCTTGCAGTTAGTCATTCTCAACATCCAGACTCCATAGTTCCCCAGAGCTCCATCCAAGAGAAAACCTGATCTTCCCCTTTTAAGTTTCATTAGTAAATGCTCGGGTTGAGAGCCTTCTACTGAGACTATACCACCTACATGGTAAGCATGGCAAGCTACCCATGTTTTATTTACTTTTATGCCAAAGACTAATAATTATTATGGACCTCAGTTCCATAACCTGAAGAATGGTTTTAGGCTCCTCCTGTCCCTGAAGCAAGTAGATGCCCTTGGGTTGCACTTGCTTGTGACAGGACTAATGGAGATGTTACTAGTGCCCACTGGAGCAAATCGATGAACAATGGGAAGACAGTGACAGTGATACAGAGGCTTGCCATCTCAAAAACACCCTTCTCTACCCTATAAAGGCATTTCCAGGCAGATCGTGACTCAAAACATTAGGTGAGGTGCTGGGAAAAATTACCTGAGGGCATTTGACCCTCCCTGCCAGGGGAAGCTACATTTAGCTTATGGATCCTCCCAGCTCTGCTTGGAGGCTTTGAATCAGCTCTGGATTCTTGTAAACAGCCAAAAGGTTTCCTGAAGTTGCTATATTTCTATAGAGCTGTTTTCCTGTTTTCATCTCTAGATAGCCCAGCCCAGAATGGGCCGGGCTGGGAAGTTTGGGTGAATTTCTAGCTGTAAAATAAGCTGCAAGAGGGCCGGAGCGATAGCCCAGCGGGTAGGGCGTTTGCCTTATGCGCAGCCGGCCTTTGCCGGCCCGGGTTCGATCCCCGGCATCCCATATGGTCCCCTGAGCACCGACAGGAGTAATTCCTGAGCGCAGAGCCAGGAGTAACCCCCTGAGCATCCCGGTGTGACCCAAAAAGCAAAAAATAAATAAATAAATAAATAAATAAATAAATAAATAAATAAAATAAGCTGCAAGAAGAAAGAAGCTCTCTTTATCCCCCTTTTGCCATTTCGGCTTCCCTTGGTGTTTTGCTTCTCTGTCCTCTCCATTCTCTGTTGGGTTTCAACACGTGGTGGCAGCCATCTTGGCCTACATGTGGCTGGGGCCTAGCTGGGAACCCAGAGTCCGGAGGTTTTCCCTGTTCTTGGATTGTATATTAGAACCTGTGATAGTAAAGCCCTTTTAAAACTGCATCGGATTCCTGAGTTTTCATCCATTCCAGCCAGCTTTGGAGGTAGAAGGGAACTCGCTTCCCGGCATTGTTGGGGACCCCGGCAGCGTCCCGACAGGAACATAGGCAAAACTCTCTTGGATATAAACTTAGAAATGTCTAAATTATTTTATTGCATTGCTCAAGGTAATATAAACAAAAGCAAACAAATGGAACATCAAATTATAAAAGTGTTTGCAAATCAAAGGCAATTCAGATTTAAAGGAATGCTCTACCAAATGGGAGATATTTACCCATAATACATCAGATATAACATCCCAGATATGTAAAACACTCAAAATTATCATCAACAAAAATACACAGTAATAATATCAAAAGTGGGAAAGGATGCTTCTCTGAAAGACATACTGATTTCCAGTAGGCATATGAAAGTTTTTCATCATTAATAGTGATCATGGAAATTCAAATAAAAAAATGGCGCCGTGCACCTTTGCTGGAAAGTGCAGTCTAAGTGGGACTTGTTCCTTCTGGGGGCTGCTCCCAGGCTTCTGCAGTGTACATCCTTGGAAATTTCCCTACTCGTCAGTAAGTGCTCGGGATGATAGCCTTCTATACCACCTTCACGGCAGAGCCTGGCAAGCTACCCGTGTTTTATTTACTTGTTATGCCAAAAACTAGTAACAATTATGGACCTCAGTTCCATGACCTGAAGAATGGTTTGGGGCTCTCCCTGTCCCTGGAGCAAGCAGATGCCCTTGGGTTCCACTTGCTTCTGACAGAACTTAGGGAGATGTTACTAGTGCCCACTCGAGCAAATCGAAGAACAATGGGAAGACAGTGATACAGTGACAGTGATCTCATACTAGATACTATATCTCATCTCAGACCAGACTATCACAGCACGGCTCGCACGGCCACTAGCGTCCCGCGGTTCATCAATAAATGCTTCATTTAGAGGTGACTACAAGAGTATGCCACCTGCATGGCAAGCCTGGCAAGCTGCTCGTGTCGTATTTGATATGCCAAATACCAGTAACATTTATATTAGGTCATTTCCATGACCTAATATAATTGTTTGAGGCTCTTTATGTTCCTGGAGCAAGTGGATGCCTTTGGTTTCTACTAGAATGAGACAGGACATATGGAGATATTACTGGTGCCCGCTCTAGCAAATAGATGATGAACGGGAAGATAGTGATCTAGTGATCTCATACTAGTATGAAAAATATTAATTAAAAAGACTGAAACAACCATTGTTGGTAGCATTGGTGAAAAAATGTCCCCTGTTTATGGGAATATGATCTAGAAGAGTCACTATGGAAAATAAGATGTAGATTTCTCATGAAAGGAACAATAGAGCTTCTATAAAATTTAATGGTTCCATATTTTGGCACCTCAAAACACACAAACATTGATTTAAAGATATTTGTGCATTATGTGTACTTAGTACAATTGCCTGGAAAACGGAACAACCCAAATTTCCAATGAGAGATCAATTAATAAAGTTGTAATATATGTACACAATTAAATATTATGCATATAAAATCATGCAATTTATGGAAGGATTGACGGATTGGAAGGTATCCTGTTCATCGAAAAACACCAGAAGGTAAAGAACAAATACCAGACAATCTCACTCATCTGTGGAATTCAGAGAAAAAATAAGAGAATAGACAATATTCAACAGTGACAAACCTTTGGAGTTAGATGAGAAAGCTGATTAGCAACAGTAGGAGTGATTTGTGGGAGCATGAATGTCATGAGATATAAGGAGAATGGTGGCAGGCATGGCACTTGAATAGTGAGGGAAGCTAATTTTGTACAACACTATAAACTGTAGCACTTTTTATAACCATATTACCTAATACCATATTACCTAAAAATAATATCATTTTTTAGGGGCAGGAAAGATAGTACAGCAGGTACAGTGCTTGCCTTACATTAACCTAGACTGGCCCAGGTTATACCACATCGGGTCCCTGAGCCCTGCTCGGAGTGATCCTTGAGAAGAGACAGAAGTAAGCCCTGAGAACTGCAGGATCACTTGATCACTTGAATCCTGTTATTCATCGATTTGCTCAAGCGGGCGCCAGTAACATTTCTATTGGACCCTATCACGTGCCAATGTAGCCCAATGGCATCTGGTTGATTCAGGAATATGAAGAGCCTCAAAACGTTCCTTCAGGGTCTTGACAAGGAAGTCTGGCCATCTTGTAGGTGGGAGGCCATGTGATCTTTTGACATCCCGTGGCATCCTGTCAGTAACAGCTCTAGTCCAGCGGTCATCTCCAAATCGCATTGCATGTCCAGCCCATCTGATTTTCGATGCCTTGGCAAACGAGACAGCATCCCTGATTCTGGAATAGCGACGGAGGTCAGAACTCCGATTCCTTCTCTCACTTGAGTGAGGGGTGATATTCCAAGCATAGCTCTTTTGATTCCTCTCTGGGAGACCCGAATAGCATTCTCATCCTGCTTTCAAAGGGCCCAGGTCTCTGAGGCGTATGTCAATGCAGGGAGAACAGTGGAGTCGAAGAGATGTGCCCGGAGCCGGAGGTTCTTTGTCCTTTTAGCTATTTCTTCGATGCTTTTGAAGGCATTCCATGCCGCTCTCTTCCTCCTGCGCAGCTCAGGTTTTAGGTCATTCAGAAACCTCAGAAATTTAAAGCATACTGAGTCTTCTAATTCATGAATAACTAATTATTTTCAATTATTTAGATACTTTTTATCAGTATTTTGTCAATTTACTATCAGATCTTGCACATTCTTTGTTAGCTTTATGTTGTGCCACTTGTAAATGGCAGTTATTTTAATTTTTAAATTTTGGTTGCACAATGCTATTTTATATAAAAATAATATAAATTTGTATGTTACTTTATAAAATATTACCTTGATTTAAAAAAAACAGGTTCTTTCCAGAGGTTGTCATAGGGTAATTGTTTTATTTTGTTTCATAGGGGCCACACCTAACAGTGCCCCTCTCTCAGTGCTCAGGGACCACTACTGGTATGGTTCAGGGGACCATGTGGAGTGCCAGAACTGAGCCCAGGTAGTCCACAGGTAAGGCAAACACCTTACAAATGATTCTAGCTTTCCAGTCCCAATCTAGTTTTATTTTTTTCCTACATCTGAATGCTTGTGGGTTGTTGGGGCTCAGCGGAGTCCCCAACAGGTATTGGAGTTCAGCATGTCCCTAGCAATCAATGACTGCCCTCCCCAATGGATGGGCAAAGGAACAAGACCACGGTCTTAAAAGTCTAAAACTCTCCTTTAATCTCTCCTCACTCACTCAATATTCCACCACACTCCAAGTCAAGTCTGATAGAAATGTATACTTTACAAAAGGTTTGGGGAAGGTAGTTACAAGAGGTAATGGATCTTGATCCCAAAATAGTGAGGTTATTTAAAAGCTTCCCCTTCCTGGGGCAGACCACCAGGGGACTTCCCCCCATAGACAGATCTTGTCCTGGAACTACAGCTCTGCCCAGGATAAGGGCAGAACCGTGGCGTGTTTTCTCCTTTCCTTAACTGGTAAACAATTATCTTAATATTTATAGTCATTTTGTATAAACAGAGTAAGACATAGACATTTATCTATACCAGGGATTAAATTTAGAGGGTGGGTATTCCTCAGGTTATTTTGCCATATAGCCCAGACTAAATTTCCTCTCACCATGTTTCTTTTCCTAACCCAAGCAGGGTCCTTAATCAATTAGTTGCTTATTTTTGGGTCATGACAGAGTTTGTTCCATGACCTTACTCTTAGCTTATAATATTGCTTAAGACATTTAGTTCATCCCATGTTGAGGCCTGGGTATCTTACTCACAGCTTGCCTTGGAACCCTCCAGTTCCACGATGGGACCCTCCTTTTGGGGTGTAAGGAATTAGAATATAAGAGACAACTGAGGTTTTAAGTTAGGAAATATGATGGAAGCCCGGGAGTAACTAATTCATAATTAATTAACTCCTATATCACAAATTCATAGCCTTAACTGTCTTCCTCTGTCTATACAAAAGGCATATTCTTATATGTAAAAGGCATACAGGAAAGAACAAAGCAACCTTTCATTTACAATACAAAACCCAGGACTGGCAAGAAGGAGAGAGAGGGCTGTGAACAAAGAGTAATCCAACAGAGTTATTCCCTTATCTGTACTCAGGGGTCACTCAGGGTTTCATTACTCAGTGATAGTAATGAAACCTTGTCTTTTCTCTTACCAAAAAAAAATGCACCCCAGCCCATTGAGATATATCTTTAAGCTTAGAACTTGTCATAGGTAATTGTGTGGAGTATCTTCATAGACTTTCATATTATCTACAAATAGATATTTAGCTCTTTCTTTCTAGTCTATGAGTTTTATTTATTTTTCCCCTCTTAGCAAAGGCTTCTATTACAATGCTGAATAAAAGTTGCTTAAACTTTCACAGTAACAATAATAGACTCATTTCCATGACCTGAATGAATGGTTTGAGGTTGTTCATGTTCCTGGTGTGAGCAGAGGCCTTTGTGTTATACTAGCACACAACAGGGACGAATGGAGATGTTACTGGCACCTGCTCAAGCAAATCGATGAATGACAGACAAGTGATACAAGTGATACAAGTTAAATTTTCACAATATTGAGGGATGGGGGGCAGCAGGGGAGTGGGGGTGGGGACAAGGTGGAAGATAGAGGCCTACACTGGTGGTGCTCTAGAGTTACTCCTGGTCTGCACTCAGGAATTACTCCGGGCAGGCTTAGGGACCATTTAGGACCACTGGTTAAATGAAATCTAGCAAAGACAAATTTAATTTAGAGAGATGTAAGTAGACAAGTAATTACCTTAAGTTAGGGAGTGGGATTAAGAGGTAAGAAAATAGGGAAACTACTCATGCATTTTTAATGATGGAAAAGTATAAATCTAAATTTTGATAGTCTAAATGGATGGACATGGAGAGGATCAAGTTGAGTGAAATTAGCCAGAGGAAAAAGACAGATCTAGAATGACTACATCTATTTGCATGACATAAATATATAGATATATTATATATTTATAAATATATACATATATTCATATATACATAATGTATATATACATATTATGATACCAATTTACAAGGTCAGGTGAAACATGGATTAGGAGTTCTTGTCAAAGCTGGAAATAACCACAAACGTGTGGGAGTCAGAGGTTAGGTAAGACAGAGAAGGGAACAGTGTGCTAATAGTTGTCAAAAGTGCTAATACCAAGCTAGAACTGAGCATTAAATACAGGCAAGAAGATACACATGATAATCTCTAAGTGTATGTATTATAATCCACAATAAGTAAGAGAAGGAAGAGAGAGAGAGAGAGAGAGAGAGAGACAGAGAGAGACAGAAAGAGAGAAAAGAGAGAAAGACCCTCCCACAGAGGCAGGCTAGGGAGGGGGAGGGAATAGGGGATATTGGTCTTGGGAAATGGGCACTGGTGGAGGGATGGGTGCTGGAACACTGTATGACCAAAACCCAGACATGAACATCTTTGTAATTGTATATCTCATGGTGATATAATAAAATATTTTAAAAAATGTTGATAGTCATTTCCTCACTTGTAGATCCATTTTCCTAATTATTAAATGGTAACTAATTACTATTACTAACCACAATTCATTTAGGATATGTTGTCTGAAGTTATCTCTGTCAATTATAATAGCCAGCAAAAAAGTAAGCGACCTGAAAATATTAATGACCACCATCCTATACTTTATAAGGAATGATATACCTCCTTCGGAAAGCAATTACGACCACCATCCTATATTTTATAAGGAATAATATGCCTCCCTTGGAAAGTAATAACAACCACCATCCTGTGTTGTATAAGGAATATGTCTCCCTTGAAGTGCTTGAAACAAGACCATGACTCATAATAAAACAACAGATCTTGTCGAAACTGGTGGCCCTGCCCGCGAGCTGCCACGGGCCAGCATACAGGGCCTCACGGACGGCTGGGGAGGGCTGGCGCTCGCGCCGGGCCTAGCTGACCATGGAACCCCGAGGAGGGCAGATGGGTTTTGGGAGTGGGCCCGTCGCCTCTGGGGGGTCCCGGAAGCACCCGGATGAGACTCGCCCATCAGACTAGCCACCATTTTTGGTTTCCGGACGCTCAAAACTGCCTGAGACCAGATCAACAGAGCAAAAGCCAGTTCGAGCCCAGGTAGGCGGCTCCAAGAGGCGGGAATCACTGGGAATTCGTCAGATGGAGGCGTGGTCGTCCCTTACCCCCTCCATCTTGTCGAGCCTGGTGGCCCTGCCTGCGAGCTGCCCACGGGCCAGCATACAGGGCCTCACGGACGGCTGGGGAGGCTGGCGCTCGGCTCGCGCCGGGCCTAGCTGACCATGGAACCCCGAGGAGGACAGATGGGTTTTGGGAGTGGGCCCGTCGCCTCTGAGGGGTCCCGGAAGCAGCTCGATGAGACTCGCCCATCACAATAGCGACCATTTATGCTGTCCGGATGCTGCAAAACTGCCTCAGACCAGATCAACAGAGCTAAGCCAGTTCGAACCCAGGTAGGCAGCTCCAAGAGGCGGGAATCACTGGGAAGTCGTCAGATGGAGGCGTGGTCGTCCCTTCCCCCCCATCTTTTCGAGCTTGGTGGCCCTGCCCGCGAGCTGCCCACGGGCCAGCATACAGGGCCTCACGGACCGGCTGGGGAGGCTGGCGCTCGGCTCGCGCGGGCCTAGCTGATCATGGAACCCCGAGGAGGGTAGATGGGTTTTGGGAGTGGGCCCGTCGCCTCTGAGGGGTCCCGGAAGCAGCCGGATGAGACTCGCCCATCACACTAGCCACCATTTTTGCTGTCCGGACGCTGCAAAACTGCCTCAGACCAGATCAGCAGAGCAAAGCCAGTTCGAACCCATGTAGGCGGCTCCAAGAGGCGGGAATCACTGGGAAGTCGTCAGATGGAGGCGTGGTCGTCCCTTCCCCCTCCATCTTGTCGAGCCTGAGGCCCTGCCTGCGAGCTGCCCACGGGCCAGCATACAGGGCCTCACGGACGGCTTGGGAGGCTGGCGCTCGGCTGGCGCCGGGCCTGGCTAACCATGGAACCCCGAGGAGGGCAGATGGGTTTTGGGAGTGGGCCCTTCGCCTCTGAGGGGTCCCGGAAGCAGCCGGATGAGACTCGCCCATCACACTAGCCACCATTTTTGCTGTCCGGATGCTGCAAAACTGCCTCAGACCAGATCAACAGAGCAAAGCCAGTTCGAGCCCAGGTCCACTAAAATAGTTAAACAGTAATGTCTTTTAATGCACTGCATTCAACGAAGAGCAGGAAAGTTTGTTGGGAAGGAGATATAAAGAGGAAAGACATGACATACAGAACCCGCCAAGTGGTTGAGGTGCGGGAGGGCGGAGGGAGGTGGGGACATTGGTGATGGGAGATGGGTTTGGGCGGAGGGTGCGTGTTGGAACACTGTAGAACCAAAGCTCTACATGAGCATCTTTCAATTAAAAAAAAAAGGTGGAATCTACCACAAACATGTGGGAATCAGTGGTTAGGTAAGGCAGAGAAGGGAACAGTGTGCTAATATTTGTCAAAAATGATAATACCACCCTAGAACTGAGTATTGAATATAGGAAAAAAGATATGCATGATGATCTCTGAATGTATGTAATGCAATCTCCAATGTGTAAGAGAAGAGATAAAGAACTTGCCATAGAGGCGGGCTAGGGGATGGGAGGGATGTGGGGACATTGGTGGTGGGAAATGGGCACTGGTGGAGGGATGGGTGCCTGAACACTGTATGACGGAAACCCAAACATGAACATCTTTGTAATTGTATATCACATGGCGGTGTAATAAAATATTAAAAAAAATAAAAATAAAAATAAATAAATAAAAATAAATAAAATAAAACAACAATATATAGGAAGAAAGAAGATAGCTTCATTACTCTTAGGAGATTTTTTGAGAAAATTTTGAATCTGATGATACCATTTCTAAAATTCTGAAATGTCAGACGTCATGTTCACTTATCAATTAGTTGTCTTAATGTGTTTCAAAATCTTACTAAAAAAGTAAGATAAGCTTCCAAAGGGAATTTCTCTCCTGGAAGTTTTGAACTCCAGGTACTAGGAAATAGTGAAGACTAATGCCTTACATATCACACTCGCACACTATACTGATATCATTTGAATAGACACATTCTAAATGTTACAACTTTTAGAGTTTGCAGTGCAGTGGAGGTGTTTTCATTTGTTTCCTAGTATTTTTAACCTGGGAATTAAATCCCAAGTAATCTTGACCAGTGGAGCACCATTATAGTGTCCTATGCAGAATGAAGGAAAATCAATGACTAACTTGCCATTTTGACTGACTCATTGTCAAAAGTTGTGAGATTTCACAACCATAAAATTATCTAAAGCAACATTAAAAAGGATCACAAACTTTGTGACTCAAAACAGCATACATTTCTTATCTCAAAGATTTATGGATCATGAGTCCAAAGAGAGCTCCACAGGCCCCCTGCTCAGGGCCTCTCCACAGCTGTCATTCAGGTTTTTTATAAGTGGACTGGACACAATTTAACTTCACTAGCAAGTACATGACATGACTGGCAGAATTTCAGTCTCAACAAACAGAGGCACCAAGAACTTAAGTCCTAGTGGCTACCAGGCCAGGATTATCTTCAGTACCCCATCAATTGAGCTGTGTCCCTCTTAGTCCCTTGCAGTCCATAGCATGTTTAGGAAGACCTACTGGATTGTTTTATAGAGGGAAATGGAACTCTTAATCAGACATTTTCCCTTTAAATTCATGGAATCTATATCCAGAGCATGTGCTCAAAGATCAGGCTAACACATTCATTGACCACTGTCAGGCGGCAGCTGCTCAGTCTGGAAACAGATTTCTCTGTCCTCTTTCTGTACAGGAATGAGATCAGCCACCTCTTGGGCCTTTTAAGACCTGAAAAATTTTGCTCCCTGGACCTGGTACAGGACAAGCCAGACACACATGCTTCTCATTGGCTTCCTGTACTGTATGGCCTGCAAATGATGTTAGAGTAGCTAAATGAACCTTGGCAGAAAAAGACTTCGCTGCCCATGCAAGCTGCTTCTTGTGACAGCACTGAAAAGACGGTTCTCTAGGGCCAGTAGGCCTCTTTCAGACTGCCAGCTTGTTGTCCAGTACGGCTTTGTCTCTCTTTGTCACAATTGATAGACCCCCTCCAAACAGTAGTGGAATTATACCTTGGAAGCTGCCAAAATTGCTAATTTATTTACTGTATTAAAGTAACTAAACATATTAAATAATATCCTGGAGCTAGCGGATGCCTTTGGCTTCTACTAGCATGAGACAGGACATATGGAGATATTACTGGTGCCCGCTCTAGCAAATAGATGATGAACAGGAAGATAGTGATAGTGATAGTGAATTAAATATTACTTTATTTAGTTTCACAACTATGGAAGTGGGTCCTTGTGAATGAAAACAAGTAAACACCACTCTTATTAAAAATTCTTGGGGATGTGGGGCCAGACAATAGCACAGCAGGTAGGGCGTTTGTCTTGCAAGTGGCAACCTGGGTTAGATCCCCAGCACCACCAGGTGTGGCCCAAAAACAAACAAACAAAATTTCTTTCAGCGAAGGCCCCAAATCTTCTCACATTTTTTAATTTCAAAGAAACATGTGGAAAAAAACTAATTTCTTGGAATGACAGAAAAGTGAACAGAAGGAACGTTGTGTTACCCTTTTTTCTTGCTAGATAATTACTACATATTTTTATAATAAAGAATTTCTAAACCTCTGCACAGTTGATATTTTGACAGTTAATCTTTTTGGTGTTTTTTTTTACTTTTTGGCATTTTGGGTCACGCCTGGCATTGCTCAGGGGTTACTCCTTGCTCTGCACCCAGGAATTACTTCTACCAGTGCTCAGGGGACCATATGGGATGCCAGAGATCCAACCCAAGTTGACTGCCTACAAGATGAATACCCTACAAGCTATTGTTCTGGCCCCAACAGTCAATTACTCTTTAGTTGGTTATTTGGTTGGTTAGTTGGTTGGTTGGTTGTTTGGTGGCTGGTTGGTTGTTTGTTTGTTTGGTTGGTTGGTTGGTTGGCTGATGGTTGATTGACTGGCTAGCTGGCTGGTATCTGTCTTATGCATTGCACAATATTTAGGAGTTCCCTTCACCTCCACCTGGTAGAGTCAAGGCACCCTCCCTAAAGATAATTTACAAATGTCTGTAGGCATTGTCAAATGTCCCCAGATGGTGAGAGGTTGAATCTCCTAAGGTTGGGTGACCAGTGTTTTAGAGTTTCTCTATGCCTGCATGTACATCTGCGTTTTTAAGTACATATGCACATTTACCATAGATTGCTTTTTCAGGAGGATCACATTATGAATATGACTCTGAAGGTTTTTTTTATTGAATCACTGTGAATTACAAAGTTAAACTTATTAATTATTCCATTTCAGATATACAATGTTCCAAACTACAGGTTTTCAACAGTGTCCTCTCCTCCACCAATGTCCCCAATTCCCCTCCTGCCCCCAGTCAGCCTCTAGAACAGGCAGTTTTTTCTTTTGCTCTGAAGTTTCTTTTCTTCAGTTATATATAGCCTTTATTCTTTCCCTTATACACAAATGCTATTGCAGTACACTGCTGCCTAGAGCCACTGCAGACTTCTTTGTAAATAAGGGGTGGAAAGCAGAGACCTTATGTGGCAGTATATCTTACCATGTATTCTATGTTGGCTGGTATAAATATTTTTTCTCATGCTGCCACAATCTTCGTGCTGCCACAATCACCTGGACACGTTCAATCTCTAAGTAACTAAGACCAGAGAAAAATGCTGTTTGTCTCCAAGCAAGCAAGCATGGCTCTCTAATAAGCCCTAAAGGCTAATATACAAAACAACTATGAAGTAAAGATGAGAATCTTGTGAAGACTTGGAGAAATAAATATATGCCTGGCTGTAGAATATCAATTGGTACAGATGCATGCCTTTGTATTTTGAGATACAGTTCATCTCAGATACCCTTCCCCTATCTACCAAGAACCTGCAGCCTTAGTTGGGGCGATATTAACATTTCAATGGAGCTAGGTGAGATCCTGGGAGAAGTTCCCCGATAGGGATATCCAGACCCTAACTGCTTTCTGTTGATGTGGGTCGGTCTGGGCTGAAAAGTTATAGAAGCTGTAGTCTGCTTTCTTCCATGCCTTTTGCCTTTTGTCTTTTGCCTTTTCACCTTTTCTCCTTTTTGCCTCTGCTCTCCTCCTCTCCGTTCTCTTCCCTGTTGGAACTTAGCACTTGATAGTGGCCATCTTGGCCTATGATTTTAAACCTACATGTGGCCAGGCTCAGCTAGGAACCTAAAGTCTGGGGTTTTCCTGTTACTAAATTGTATACCATAACAAGTGTGAGTAAAACCTTTTGAAACTTTGCCGGATTCTCGCATCTTTCTCTGTCTGATGGCCACTGTTCCCCTGGGGAAGAAGAGGATCCCTAGACCCAGCAAACCTTGACAAAATGAAATTATTATTTATTATTATTTTTTAGCTGTAGGATGTAACTGTAACTAAACATTTCCCTAGTAGGAAACATTTATGCTATTTCCAGGATCTTTGCTTGGGGATGGGGTAGGAGGAAAGGGGCGGGGACAAAACTATGCTACAAAATACTGCAGTAAAATCTTTTAATGGGGCCAGAGCTATAGTACAGTGGGTACGGTGTTGTCTTGCATGAGGCAACCCAGATTCGATCCCCAGCGTCCCATATGGTCTTCCAAGCACCACCCAGAGTAATTCCTGAGTGCAGAGCCAGAAGTAACCCCTGAGCATTGCCAGGTGTGAACCCCCCCCAAAAAACTTAACATGTAAAGAAGCTATTTTTATGTTTATATTACTACTTTTGCAGGGTGAAAATGGATTTACCCTAGTGAAAGTACAGACATCTTAAAATTATATACATTTCCAATTTTCTGGGAAAAATAAAATTATATTAATTTACCAATAAACTTTCATTCACTACATTATCACTAACATTGGTAAAAGGCGAAAGATTTATGCTATCTGAAGAGAAACCAGAGTATACTAACTTTAAATACATGACTTTTTTCAAAGCCGTTAAATTTAAAAAAAAGGTGTGCTGATTTCCTCTTCGGAATAGTAGAGAGCATTTCATCTTATTTTTTCCACACTGAGGACAATGCAGGCCAAAAGAAGGAGAACGTAGGAGCAGAACTTCCCCTCAAAACTTCTTGGCTCAATATTTTTCATCAAACGTAGGGAGAAGCAGAAGAGATGAGACAACAAAATCATCTAATAAGAGGTGGCAAGCTGGAGGTTGCCCAAAGACCCCTCTCATCTCCTGAGCAGGAAAATGCAAGTGCATGATGAAGTGGACTGATTTACTGAGGACTTTGATAACTGGAGAGGGTTGCCAAAGCTTCTGTAAAAGAAATCAAATTTAGTTTCTGCAAAGGAAAGTTAACTTAAAAAAATTTATAATATAAATGCTACCTGTCTGAGTTAGACTGGTCCACCAATTTGCCACCCCAATCTAAAATGGTAAATTGTAGACACTGTTGATTAATTATCCAAAGTTACTAGGTACTGGCTTTAGCCTTTTATAGAAAAAATACACCAATGTTCAAAACAGTTCTGATTTTTTAATTTTTGTATTGAATTGTAAAATGAGCTTTGTCTTAAATTTTATAAAAAGTTCAATTTCCTAGAAAAAATTAAACTTTTTAATAATAGAATCTATTGTTGTTGTTACTATTATTATCATTATTATTATCGTTATTAATATTATTATTATTATTATTATTATTATTGAGATGGAAATCAGTGCACCTATTTTTAACTTAGGTGCTTTGAAAAATGTAAATTTTTTTTTTGCTTTTTGGGTCATACCCAGCAATGCTCAGGGGTTACTCCTGGCTCTGCACTCAGGAATTACTCCTGGCGGTGCTCAGGGGACCATATGGGATGCCGAGGATCAAACCCAGGTCACCTGCATATAAGGCAAATGCAGTGCTATCGCTCCTGCCCCTCAAAATGTAAAATATTTAGAGCCAGTGATAGTATAGAGAATTAAAACTTATTGGTAAATTGATATAATTATTTGGTCCAGAAAAACTAGAAATGCTTATAATTTTAAGAAGTGTATATTTTGCCTGGGCAAATCCATTTTCATATTGTAAAAAAAAAGTAATGCAAACATGACAATAAGAGCAATGTTAAATTTGCCAGGGAGGAAGAATTAGAAATATATTTCTATACTTCAGTATTTATCTATGTTTTATAAATACATTACAAATAAGAATTTTAATGATTCACTAAGTTAACCCAGTTGAAATTACTATTTTTTTGCTCTAAAATCTTTTTTATTTATTTATTTAAATATTTTTATTATACCACTGTGACATATACAATTACAAAGATGCTCATGATTGGGTTTCAGTCATACAGTGTTCCAGCACCTGTCTCTCCACCAGTGCCCATTTCCTACCACCAATGTCCCCAAATTCCCTGCCCCCCAGCCTACCTCTATAGCAGGCACTTTTCCTTTTCTTCTCTTTCTCTCCTGATCTCTCTAACCCTTCTCTCCCTCTAACCCTTCTCTTACACATTTACATACATTTAGGGGTTATCATGTTTATCCCTTTTGCCTGCATTCAATGCTCAGTTCTAATCTGGCATTACCATTTTCAAGAGTTAATAGTTGAAATTACTATTTTAAAGGTCAAAAGCAGTTGAATGTTAACAGTCTCATGGGAATATCAAGGTTTTAGTTTTCTTCCTTTTTTCTAAAACTTTCTATTTCCTTAGTTTATTTTTTGAAAATTTCAACCTACAGGAGGTTGTGAACAGCACTGATAATATTTACTTAAGTTAGTTTCAATTGCTTGATAAAAATTCTTGTTTCATTATTTTTGTTTTGTTTTGTTTTGATTGCCAATGTATTAAAGAGCCAAAATTTGGCAGTACTCTAAGTCAAAGAAAACAGCTCAGTGTCTTCTGGAGTCTGGATACAAGGTCATTTTCCAAAAGTTCTAATCTCTTCAATGAAGCCTTTTTGGCTCTGCTGGAAAATAATGACTAAGCACTGACTGGCAAAGTGTTCTGTGTTGCTCTGAGGTATGAAACATGACCTGTTTGGTGAAGCAACATTACATAACTGCTGTATCTGACCTGTTCCACCAAATGATTCATCAGTTTCATGGGGCGATTTGTCAACACCACTAATTAGCATTTGGAGAGCACCTACACAAAGATGACACTGTGCCTGTTGCTCGATGGAACACAAGGAAGAAATGAGTACAATTTACAAAGTAAACTGTCAAAGTTGTGCATTTAACTATGAAACATAGAACAAACATGCCTGTGAGGCTGAGACTGCCTGGATCACTCACGCCAGAATGAACACATTGAAACTCGTCATCGTGCTCTACAATGGGCATTTGTGTTGCAATGGGGAATGCAGGCGATCACCTCCTTCACAGAAGACTCTGAGAAAGGTGACCAGTAGCCTAGAGATATTTGACCCATGAGATTAATTTCCCACCAAACAAGTGAGAAATCAGAAAGTGTCTATAGATTTAGGAAATTTGAAGATTCTAAGGCAGATTCTTCTGGTAAAAAGAAGGGAGTTTTAGAGCATCCCTTAGAAAAATTCTGGAATTAAAACACATTTGAAATTATGATTAGAAGGTGGTTATCTAAATATTTTAAAGTTTGTATCCTTAATTAAAAATGTTAGGGGCCTGAGAGATAGTTCAGCAAGGAGGGTATTTGCCTTGCACATGCCTAGCCAGGTTTGAGACTTGGCCTCTCATATGGTTCCCAGAGCACCCCCAGCAGTAATTCCTGAGCACAGAGCCAGGAGTAACCCCTGAGCACTGTCGAGTATGACCTCCCAAAAGAACCAAAACAATTTAAATGTTAGGGGTATTGAAATTAAACCATTGTCAATATTTCCCATTGTCAACATTCTACTTTTACACTCCTAAATTACTCCTTGCTGCTTTGTTCTATTCAATTCTTTCTTGCACCAGAGAGATACAGAATAAAAAGAAAATAACAGAAGATCCACACATTCCTGTCTGAGACTATTCTAGCTTTCTATGAAATTTAAACAGTTTATAAGCAAGTAAAGATGTAACTGAGAATTGACTATTTGAAAAACAAGACAAGGTATATTCTCCCCTGGTTAATGTATAATTGGTAATAGATTCAGAACAGCTCACTTACATGGGGGAGAGGGAAGCCCATCTGAAGACATTCCACTCCAGTGATACTGAATAGACTATAATCCCTGTGCCCTACAGATCCTTTTCTAAATCCAGACACACACCAGTCCAAGTGCAATAGATGAAGCTTACACTTCTCTCAGCTCTCCAAACTGATGCAGACAGTGGGCTCAGAGCTAAGTGCTACTTTAATACCAGCTGTGAAAGAAAAAAAATTGGGATGGCATTCAGGTGACCTCTGGTGATATATAGCACTGTAGCGACCAAATCCCAGAAGATTTCCCATCATCCTTTGTCCTTCAGCAGATTTGCCCCGCTCATTTTTTCACTAACTCTTTGGAGGTGACCATTGCAGATAATGCTTTTGCCCTGTGAAAATTTTCTAGAGTGAACACTGGTGAGTAATGAAATTCAAACACATCAAGGTTTTTGTTATGGTTTCTGATTTCAAGATGGGAAGTATGATCAGAGACTGTAAGTTTATGGTTGGGAAACCACCCACCATATGAGTACAAGGAGCAGGGATGATAGCAGGGATGAAAGCAGGGGCTCTGCCTCTCCTTTCCCTCCCAAGTCTCCTCTGACCCATCTCTCACCTGAGAATAAACCCAGAATGTTCTTCTGCATATGCTGGGAGCACATCCACAAATTACAGAATGAAAATTAGAAGGTTACAATTCACAGTCATATATTATTCCAAATGGACAATTGTATGTAAAAATACTCAAGAAGTTTTAGAAAATAAAATAAACTTCAAATTTTTACTTTGAATAAGCTTCTATATAACTATGATGAAAAGATCCAATATACCAATAGGAAGTGTGCAAAGTATTTGGGTTTGGGTGTTTTTTTTTTTTGTTGTTGTTGTTGTTGTTTGCTTGGTTTTGACTTTTGGGATTTTGTTGTTTTTCTTTTCTTCTCTTTTAATTTTTTTTAATTTAAAAAAATTCTAATTTAAAAAATTATTTTTAAAGCACTGGGAGATACACAATTACAAAGTTTTACATGATTGAGTTTCAGTCATACAATGGTTCCAACACCCTTTCTTTCACCAGTACACATTTCCCTCCATCATTGTCCCCACTTTTCCTTCCACACACCCTCATCATTCCTCCAAAGTTTGCCTCTATGGCAGACACTTTTCTTCTCTCTCCCTCTTTCTCTCATTTTCTTTTTAGGCGCTGTGGTTTGCAATACTGTTACTGGAAGGGTATCATGCATATCACTTTACCTCTTTCAACACTCAGTTCTTGTTCAGAGTTATCATTTCCAGCTATCATTGTCATAGTGGTCCCTTCTCTGTCCTAACAATACTCTACCTCCCCCTTTGTGGTAAACTTTGTATCCTGGACCAGTTCTCCTGGCAGTTGTTTCTACTGTTTTGGATACTATTCACACACTATGTGTGTTTGTTTTACATCTCGCAAATGAATGTGATCATTCTATGCCTGTCCCTCTCCCTCTTACTCATTTCACTCAACATGATGCTCTTCATATTCATCCATGTAAAAGCAAATTTTATGACTTCGTTTTCCTATGGGCTTTGTTATTATTGCTGCTTTAGTTCTTGGTTTGGGTACCAGAATGCAACTGTGTACAAAACTGAGTCTTGGGTCTGTGTTTAGGGATTAGTACTAGTGGGAGTTGGGAGAATATACATGCTCTCCATAGCCAATGTGCTGAACCAGAGTCAGTCCAGTGTAAGGCAAGCACCCTACCCTCTGTACTGCCTCTCTGGTTCTTGTTTTGTTTCTGTTGCTTTGATTTGTAGGAAGTACCTGTTGCACAGAGGGTGAGATCTGTGCCAGGATTCAGATCAGTGTCATAGCGGCAGTCACATGCTGGGCAAGCATCTTAACCCATTTGAATTCTGCCAGGATTGATCCCTGAGCAAGGAGTCAGAAGAAATCCGAGTAGAGTTGGCTGTGTCCCCACCCCCTACCCAGAAAAGAAAGACTAGGAGACATACAGAGGTCAATCATAAGGTGATCCGAGGGACTCAACAGGTGAGTCAATAGATCAGTAAGGTGAACACTTGGAGACTAAGACTGATATGAGGTCACAGTCTATTGAGTTACAGTAGAGCCTAGGGACAGATGACAGGCTCTGTGATTAGGGCAAAAAACACTTGAATCAGCAAGGCACATATGATCCTTGAGTATAGGTACTAGGCAGCATCTTGTTTTTAACATTGTTTAAAACTACTCCTTTTCCTAATAAAATATGAAGAAAAAATTTCTGTACTTTCTGTTGCTCCCTCTACCATGGGGCTGGAATAAAAGTTTACCACCTGGGACCCACAACATGAGGTGCTCTGAAAGCCATTTGGTCAATTGGGAAGAAAAAAAAGTATAATTCTATATACTCTTGGGTGACACGCCCTACTGAGTTTTATTTAGGTTCCTACTACATTTACTTATTTTTTTAACTTTCTAAAAATTTTTAAAAATATTTTATAATACCACCATTAGATATACAATTACAAGATGTTCATGTTTGAATTTTGGTTATACAGTGTTCCAACACCCATTCCTCCGCCCCTGCCCATCTCCCATCAATGTCCCTACCTCCCTCCTCCTTCCCCCCAGCCTGCCTCCATGGCAGGTTCTTTATCTTCTTTCTCTCTTTCTCTCTCTCTCCTTCTTGCTTCCCTTTCTTACACACTGTAGATTGTAATATATTCTAGAACATGATTGGTTCCACTAGTTTGATGTACCGGGTCCAGACCACGAAAATGGTGGCTATTATGGTGAGTGAGTCTCATTCTCATCCGGCTGCTTCCGAGGCCCTACAGAAGTGATGGGCCCACTCCCAAAACTCATCTTGCCTCCTGGGAGTCTCATGGTCAGCTGAGCTAGGGAAGAGACGGATGGCAGCTCTCCCCATGTGGCTGAGTCTTTCATCTTTCTCTCTATCTCTATTTCTGTCTCTGTATTTCTCTTTTCTCCTACACCTAGTGACTTGCTTTACGGTTTATGATGCAATTATCTGTGTATATTCAGAGACATTCAAGACATTGGTAACTATCACCCCATCTGCCTGTTGTCCGTCATTTACAAACTGTTCACTCAAGTCATCTTGAACAGGATTGGCAGAACATTAGATGTAGAACAACTATGTGAGCAAGCTAGCTTCCAAAAAGGATTCAGCACAATCGACCATATCCACCACGATAACCAAGCACATTGAGGTTTATAGAGAATTCAAGATGCCACTCTGTCTCACGTTCATTGATTTAAAGAAAGCCTTTGATTCTGTGGAGACAGAAGTGGTCATTGAAGCCCTAGCCAAACAGGGCGTTCAAATCCAATACATCAAGATCCTTCAGGAGCTATATTACGGTTTCACCACCAAGGTCTCACCATTCTACAGGGAAGTGATCATCAACGTCAAAAGAGGAGTTTGGCAGAGTGATACCATTTCACCAAAACTCTTCAGCGCCACCCTCGAGAACATCTTGAGACAATTAGAATGGGAACGAATGGGAGTGAAGACAGATGGCCGGCAACTACATCACCTCTGCTTCGCTGATGACATCGTTCTAATAACACCAAACATTAGCCAAGCGGCACAAATGCTGACTGACTTTGACCGAGAATGTGGAAAGATAGGTCTACAGCTGAATCTCAACAAAACTATGTTCATGAGGAATGAACTAGTTCTGGACACCCCACTCACTCTCAATGGAACAAACGTCTCTGAATGCAGCAGTTATGTGTACCTAGGTTGAGAAGTCAACATGATGAACGACCTAAAACCTGAGCTGTGCAGGAGGAAGAGAGTGGCATGAACTGCCTTCAAAACCATCGAAGAAATAGCCAAAAGGACAAAGAACCTCTGCCTCCAAGCACATCTCTTTGACTCCACCATTCTCCCTGCATTAACATATGCCTCAGAGACCTTGGCTCTACAAAAGCAGGATGAGAACACTATTCGGGTCTCCCAAAGTGGAATCGAAAGAACCGTGCTTGCAACATATGCCTCACTCAAGTGAGAGAAGGAATCCGGAGTTCCAACCTCCATTGCTGTCCCAAAATCAAGGATGCTGTCTTGTCTTCCAGGACATCAAAAAATCAAATGGGCTGGTCATATAATGTGATCTGGAGACGACCGCTGTACTAGAGCCGTTACCGATTAGATCCCATGGGATGTCAAAAGATCACATAGCCACTCACACTTGTTCTGGTATACACAAGATCACAAGATGTTCAGACTTCCTTATCAAGACCCTGAAGGAACGGTTCAAGGCTCTTAGCATTCCTGAAACAACCAGATGCCATTGGGCCATAGTGGCATGTGATAGAGTCAAATGGAAATATTACTGGCACCCGCTCAAGCAAATCAATAAATAACGGGATGTCAAGTGATCAAGTAATATTCAGTAGTGAGTTCTAGTGTGGCATTATAGTTCCTCATTCCCCATCAACCTCTCCAGTTTGTTACAACTACAATGATTATTGTGGTGTACAGATGTGAAAGATCTTGGGAAGGACCTGGTCCTAGCCTACTTTGTTATCTAAGCCTCTTGCGTGGATGCACACTGTCACAGCTGTGCATCTGGTCTGCCCCTTGTCTGGTTCATCTGGTTGCGGAGGCTGCGAGCTCATAGCCACGCCCACCAGCATGGAGAGGGAGGAGCAAAATCCCTGCTCCAATTCCGGCCAGTGTGGCTTTCCCCCACATGACTGCTTTACTCCGTTGGTCTTGGCCGGGGACTAGCCGATTCCTTAGAAACTCCATGGGCAGCTCCATGTGGGCCAGGCAGCGCAGCTGTGCATCTGGTCTGTCCCTTGTCCAGTACATCTCTATTATTACTGTTTTTGGCATATCGAATACACCATGGGTAGCTTGCCAGGCTCTGCATGGCTCTGGGTTTATTCCAGGGGGCTCAATCTTTTCCTATGTCACATCATCCACCATCCAGGGCCCACAGGGCAGAGCCCTGGGGGGTGTAGACTAGCCTATCTCCTGTCTGCCACCTGCCAACACAGCCGGGCACCACAGAGACAACTGCAACACTTCTAGGGGCAGGTGGCCCTCCTGCTACATTTAGCTTATGCTAAGAGCTGCTCAATGTCTTTAGGGAATCTCTGGAACAGACACAGTGGGAGCTTGGGCAGAATTTGATGGATTTCATAATTTTTTTATGGCATAAATATTCTTATTATGAATCTTGCTTGCTCCAGTTCAACACTCTTCCTATTCCCACACCCCTGCAAGGGGGTGAACATACATGAAGATATTCCAAGAGTACTTGGCCATGGTGGATACACCATAATATAATCAGTTCTCCTAGTTCAAAGAGACATGCCAGTGCACCTCCAGGAAAACTGACATGTCTGATTCTAAAGGTAATGCCAAAGTGAATTATTCTGACGGATTTGGGACCTCAGTGGGATCTAGAGTCTGGAATCAACAAGCTATATATTCGTGGTAAGATGCAGCCCCTCCCCACTCTGCTAGGGAGATCATATCTCAGGGAGTCAGCTCTGGCATTGTGAAGCTTGAGCCAAAGGGCCCACCTGAGGATCTGCATTTCAATATTATCATTTATCTGGCTTTCTCTCTAGATAGCCCAGCCTACGAGGGCTGGCTGGAAGTTTTGGCAGGTTCTATCTATAAATTAAACTAGGAGAAAGAAGAAAGGGCTTTTGGCCATTTTGGATCCTCTTTACCCTCTGCTCTCCTTTTCTCCATTCTCTTCCCCTAATGGGCCTTAGCACGTGGTAGAGGCCATCTTAGCCTAGGATTCTAAACCTATACATGGCCAGGGCTCAGCTGGGAACCTAGAGTCTGGGGATTTCCTATTACTGGATTGTATACCAGAACAAGTGTGAGTAAAGCCTTTTAAAATTGCACTGGACCCTGAGTTTTCATCCATTCCCTGCTTCGGAGGTAGAAGGGAACCCGTTTCCTGATATTGTTGGGGTCCCAAGCAGCTCCCCAATAATATACAATCCAAAGTATATTGGACTCATACCTACTGTTTTATAAGATATTAGCTCATGGAATAAGGAAATATTTATTCATTACTGATTTCTCAGCAAAGGGCCTAATATAAAATGGACTTATCGAAGAGTCCACTCATCAAAGAGTATCACTTGTATCACTTGTCTTCCGTTGTTCATTGATTTGCTCAAGCAGGTGCCAGTAACATCTCCATTAGTCCATGTTGTGTGCTAGTATAGCCCAAGAGCCTCTGCTTGCTCCAGGAACATGAAGAGACATTGTTCATGAACCATTTGTTTAGGTCATAGGAATGAGGTCTATCATTGTTACTGTTTTTAGCATATCAAATACAACACGGGTAGCTTACCAGGCTCTGCCTTGCAGGCACTCTCAGTTTTTGCATTTACTGATGTACCTCTGCCTCGTGTATCTGTGTCTCTGATTCACGGCCGACAGCCCGGGAGCAGTTCATCGGTGGGTCCACTGGGCCTCCTGGATGGGACAGAGGTGGGGGGAAAGGGACCCCAGTTCCATCTCCATGGAAGCCCGGTGACTTTAGCTCTCAAGACCAGCATACCTGGGCTTGAAATAAGCTTCTCTCAAGGGTGGGGCTCTGACGAGCCAGACTTGAGATCGGCTTCTCTCTTGGGTGGAGTTCTGACGAGCTGTGGAATCTGGATGTTGAAAATGGCTGCCATCATAGTGCAAGAGTTCCTTTGGCTTCTTCTGAGGCTCTATTGGGGTAGCAAGCCAGTGTCACAAGCTGCCCTCCCTCCTGGACATCTCATGATCAGTGGAACACAGGGAGAGCCAGTAACAGCTCTGAGCCATGTGTCTGTGTCTCCGGTTCTGTGTCTCCGGTTCACACCCAACAGCCCAGAAGCAGTTTGTGGGCAGGTCCACCAGGCCTCCCAGATGGAACATAGGTAAGGGAAAGGGTTTTAGAATAAATGAAAGACAACATCAGGCCGGAGTTATTGTATAGAGAGGAGAACGTTTGCCTTACACATGGTCAGCCCAGGTTCGATCCTCAGCATCCTATATGGTTGCTTGAGCACCGCCAGGAATAATTACTGAGTGCAGAGCCAAGAGTAATCCCTGAGCATCACTGGGTGTGACCCAAAAGAAAAAAATAGAAAGAAAGAAAAGGATAACATATCAATTCCTGAATCATCTAGCCATGGCACAGGCCTTTTCCCAAGTCACTGCCCTTCTCATTTTATATCCAATATCACAGAAAACAGAATGGTCATTTTCAAATAAATAAATGGTGTGAACACTCAGTCTTACACTTAAAGATCCCACATCACTTCTTTCTTAGGTCTTACACTTCATACCAGTGCTGAATGACTTAGTCCTAATTCATCAAGATTCTTTTTCTTACACTTATAACTTTTCCTCAAGTGGAATTTGAAGCATATTTTACTCTTTTTAAAAGTTCCATTATGTTCATTTTTTTTCACAGTTACAAAGTTTTCATAATTGGGTTTCAGTCATTCAATGTTCAAACACCAGTGTACATTTCTCACCACCAGTTTATGCAGTTTCCCTCCCTACACCTGCACTTGCCTCTGGTACACACTTTCTTCCCTCCTTCCCTCTCAACGTCTCTCTCTCTCTTCACCCCCATTTTGGACTTTATGGTTTGCAATAAAAATACTGAAAGGTTATCATGTATATCTCTTTATCTCCTTTCAGCACTCAGTTCTTGTTGAGTGATAATTTCCAACTATCAATGCATTCTTAAATCTATTACCCTTCTTAGGTAATTTAAAATCCATTTATAGGTATAACCAAGTGAACACTGAAGGTGCGACAATCCCAGCACATTCAGGTAAAAATAAAGATGATTTGGGCTGGAGTGATAGTACAGTGTGTAAGACTTTGCATGCAGCCAACCTGTGTTTGATCTCAGCACCACATTTGGTCCCCAAGCTCATCAAGAATGATCCCTGAGTGCAGAGCCAAGAGTAATCCCTGAGCATCACCAGGTGTGAACTCCCCATACCAAAATAAAAAAAAAGAAATTTGGAACTTGACTATCCTCAATGGGAATAACACAAGAATATATGACTTGTATGGCTATCACAAGCTGAGCTAACTAAATTAACTTAAAAACACTTCCAATCACTGCAGTAGCATTTCAAAAATGATGACTATTTGTAGGATATGTAAGAATAATCAATGAGTTAAGCATGGTTGGTATATAGCATCTTGAGATTTTTTACTGCGATGTTAGTATACCTTTTGGGTTTAATGACAATTCTCGAATATCCATTTTGAGTGAGATAATATGTATAAATGTCATATTATATCAACAAACTCTTGGTCCTTTAATTTCTCAGGAAACTTGGTCCTGAGTTGTTGGGAGTCTGGCCAGAGGCACAGAGGCAATTTGGGAGCTATCAGGAAACCAGAGGGCACCCTCAGGCTGCTGGTGCACTTGCCCCATGGGTCCAGGTTAACCTGCTAACAGCACGGCACCTCCTGGTTCCCTGAAGGGTAGTGATGGGAGCCATGGCCCTGGCAGGGAACGGGACCAGAGCTGGGCTGCTGCCTTTCTTGGCTTGGGCACTCTGGGTGGGCTGGAGTCACCAGTTCAGCAGAGCCTTGCCAGGGAGTACATGCTCGTTGCCGGTCTCCAGATAATTAGCGCCCAGGGAGGTTTTTCTCCATAGTATGTTACCGGAGGGGAGCATGGCCTCATCCTGGAATGGTGGTTGAGCTGCGCTGACTTTGACTCACCCAGGCCCCATGGTGGGAACCGGGAGCACCTCCATAGCACCAGCACCACAACACCTGTACTCTACAGTGGTGCCAAGTTGGACCTGAAGGGCCTTATGCAAACAAGTTAAAACTTTGCCACCATCTGAGGGCTGTGGGGCTCCGCCAGCTGGTGATTGCATTACCGCCACCCTCATGTGTCCCATTCCAGGCTGGCACTCTTGCAGGCGACTAGCAGTTTCCAATGGAGCTCTCCCTGAGCCAGAATATCCACAGGGCACTCACATTCACTCACACAGAAGTTTTGTGGCCCCATCAGCTGTTCAGAGCATTGAGAGCTGCCATCCCTCCAGCAGCTCTCTCCACCAGCTCTCTCCACTGCACTGCCGTCTTGTCTCAGTCTCTCTGGGTATCTTTCTTTCTTTCTTTCTTTCTTTCTTTCTTTCTTTCTTTCTTTCTTTCTTTCTTTCTTTCTTTCTTTCTTTCTTTCTTTCTTTCTTTCTTTCTTTCTTTCTTTCTTTCTTTCTTTCTTTCTTTCTTTCTTTCTTTCTTTCTTTCTTTCTTTCTTTCTTTCTGTCTGTCTGTCTGTCTGTCTGTCTGTCTGTCTGTCTGTCTGTCTGTCTGTCTGTCTGTCTGTCTGTCTGTCTGTCTGTCTGTCTGCCTGCCTGCCTGCCTGCCTGCCTGCCTGCCTGCCTGCCTGCCTGCCTGCCTGCCTGCCTGCCTTCCTTCCTTCCTTCCTTCCTTCCTTCCTTCCTTCCTTCCTTCCTTCCTTCCTTCTTTCTCTCTCTTTCTTTCTTTCTTTCCCTCCCTCCCTCCCTCCCTCTTTCCTTTCTTTCTTTTTCTTTTTGCATCACAACCAGCAATCACTTGATCACTTGAATTCCGTTATTCATCGATTTGCTCGAGCGGGCGCCAGTAACATTTCCCAGGAAAATAAACATTTTTGTTACTGGATTTGGCATATTGAACACGATTGGACAGCTTGCCAGGCTCTGCCATGCGGGCGCTATATTCTCATTACTTTGTGATGCTCTCTCAGAGGGGTGGGTAGAATATTTATGGTAATTTGGAGGTAAATCGTGCAGAAAGCTGGTTTCTGCTCTGCTGGGTGTACCTGTGTCTTAGGCTCAAGCATTCCTGGGCTTGAAATACTCTCCTCTGAAGGGTAGGCCTCTGCGTGGTGTGTTGCAGGACTCCTAAGGGCCGCTGCATCTGCTCTGGAGTGCCTCCCGCAAATCACTCCGTAGATAAGGGGGTAGTCTAAATGTGGCAGTTTATCCGACCATGTATGCTGTACTAGCTGGTATAAATATTCTCCCATGCTACCACAATCATCGTGGGACTAGCTAGATCTTACCAGCATATTAGCCTGGCCACGCTGGACCCCTAAGTAATTAGACCAGAGAGAAATGCTGTTTGCTTCCAAGCAAACAAGCATGGCTCCCTGATATACTCAAAGGCAACTAAAATATAAAACTACAATGAAGTAGAAGAGACTTGTGAAGGCTTGGAGAAATATTTAACTGGCATTAGTATTAGTCTTTGGTACAGAGACATGCCATCTCAGAAACCCCCTTCTCTACACTACAAATGTAGTACACTACACTACATTCCCAGGCAGATTTCGGCTCAAAACATTAGCATAGTAAAGGCCCTAGGTGAGGTGCAGAGAGGGATTACCTAAGGGCATTGGACCCTCCCTGCTTTCCATAACAGTGGGAGGAAGGTCTGAGTTACAGGGATATAAACTAGCCGGTTCCCGCTCTCCGGGCCTTCTTCTTTGTGGGATCTCTCCTTGTGAGCGCTCATTCCCCTTGGAAGCCTTTTTCTCCTTTTACAAAACCTTTACACGTGGTGGTCGCCATCTTGGCCTACACGTGGCTGGGGTTCTAGCCTGAAATCCTAAGCACCGGGCTTTTCCTTTTTGCTGATTTGTATGCCTGAACCTGTGATAAGTAAAGCCTTTTAAAACTGCATCAGTTCCTGAGTTTTCATCCATTCCTCGCCCGGAGGTAGAAGGGAACTTGCTTCCCGGCACTGTTGGGACCCCAGCGGAGCGCCCGACAGTGGTGGGTCCTTGTAGGCTGGGTTTCTGACAAGCCAGGCTGGAGACTGGATTAATCTGCAGGCTGGAGACTGGATTAATCTGCTGGGTGGAGATCTTACCTGCTGCAGAGTGTGGATTGTGAAGATTGCTGCCAGCAAGGTGTGGAGGTTTCTCTGGGCTCCTCCGAGGCTCCATCGGAATGGTGGACTCGGGTCTGAAGTTGCTCTCGTGGTCCATGGAATGCAGGGGGTTCAACGGGGAACAACCAGCAATGCTCAGGGTTTATTCCTGGCTCTGCACTCAGAATTACTCCTGGCTGTGCTCTGGGGACCATATGTGATGCCAGGGATAGAACCCAGGTTGGCGCGTGCAAGGCAAATGCCTACTCGCTGTGTTGTCGTTCCAGCTGCCTATGGGTATCTATTTTCAAATACAATTCCCCTTTGACCTTATAGAAAGGTTTTATACCTTTCTATAGAAAAATTTTACTACCTATTGGGAACAATGCCTAGTACTGCAATGTACTCAATAAGAAAAATGCAACACAATTCAACCAAATGATTTTACAATGCTAGTGATTTTGGAAACCACTAGATTAAACTGCGTTAAAATGAGTCTTGCTGTCATGCTCATTTTTAGAATTTATCTCCCTCCTCAATATCCTTCTATGGTTTTTCTAGGAGAAAGACAGAACTTTTCATTTCCTGGTATCGGCAGGTGACAGTAAACATTTAACCACCCAGAAACAGAAACGGGGACCCCTTGTATTGCTGCAGTGAACTTAAGCAGAGCTCTATAAATTCACCAAAACTCTTAGGAGGCCCTTACTGAGCATGTGACTTCCTAGTTATTGGTCTTTGGGAATCCTCTACGTGATAAAGCAATTCAAAGCTCTCTGTGGCATTTCTATGAGGAAAATCTAGATGTCTGTGCTCAAGTTCCTCATGTTCACCATAGACCCATTAAACTCTGGGCCAAATAGTAGTATCTCTAGTGAGTTAGAGTGAAATTGGTGACCATCCCACTCTTAACCCAATAATCCTCATTCTGCAATACTCACTGCGCATCATAGTGCACACTGAGGACTCTAGTACTAAAACAAAAGTGCTCAAAACACTTTTGCTTGGAGATGAGAAATACAATTTATACATATCTTCCTGGTATAACTAAAATACTTTTCTCATATTTTAAAGTTATCATTTAGTCCCATTTTCCTCTTTTAACTTGAAGGGAAAACACACTTAACAATTTACCATGTCTTAGGCCAGAGAGACAGTGCACTACTTGCCTTGTGTGCACCTGGCCGTGACTCGTCCCCCTGCCACCCCCATTTGGTTGGAGTGATTCACACCCAGTGGAACACAGATTCAGCAGTAAGCCCTGAGTACCATTGGGTGTGGCCCCCAAAATGAAATCAAAACAACAGCAGCATTTCAACAAGTCTCGGATTTTCTCAAATTCTACTCAATTTCCAGTCATACAAACATCACTGTTTGTATCACATATTTGATATGCCAAATACCAGTAACAATTATAGACCTCATTCCGGAATGGATTGTGGCTCTTTATGTTCCTGGAGCAAGCAGATGCCCTTGGGCTCTACTAGCATGAGACAGGACATATGGAGATGTTACTGGGGCCCACTCGAGCAAATCGATGAACAACGGGAAGACAGTGATACAGTTATACAAACATCACTAGACCCTATAAATGACCACATGCGTTTCCCATGCAGAGTTCACAAACACTTTAATACCAGGAGTGTGTAACATGTAAGATGTTGTGTTGGGTAGATTTAGAATACACAAAATTTATATTCAGTGTAGGTATTGATTTGCCTTGGGACACTTGCTAATTGCTCCATAGACAGCAAATCTGAGGTGCTGAGTAGAAACACTTGGCCAGGACAATTAGACTCTAAGCCTTAATTCATCATGCAAAGGGTAGAAGAATTCAACATACAAGAGCAGAAGACCTAACGGCCAGAGCAATAGCACAGTGGGTAAGGCACTTGCCTTGTATAAGACTAACCTAGGTTTGAGCCCCAGCACCCATATGGTCTGCTGAATCTGTCAGGAGTGAATCCGGAACCCAAAGCCAGGAGTAAGCCCTGGGTATTGCCAGGTGTGTCCAGGCCCATCCCTCCTCCCCCTATACCACCACCACCCAAAAAAAGCCTGGAAGACCTATGTATTCTGCTATGCACTTGGCTTCTCCTGGAGTGGACACAGTTTCCAGGGCATGGGAGACACATGCTAGAACTATTCTGTAAAACTGGGTCAGAACACTTTCTGTTTAAACAAGATAGATATGGCCAGGAGGGGAGGTGCTTTGAGTGTTTTTGTTTATTTTATTCTGAAAAGAAAATTTAGGCTAAATTGTTGCAGAAAAAAGAAAAGAATTGTTGCAGAATTTCAGCAAAATCAGGCTGGGAATAACCAAACAGCTCACTTAGTTACCAAACTTTAGAAGCACTGGTGGACCTAACAGACCTTTTTTCTTTCAGACCTGGCATAGAACAAAGGCAAAGCAGGGAATTTTCCCTTTGAAATGTACACAAAGTTAAAGACAGAAGACAGGGGGGAAGAGGCCAGGAGATAGTGGATTTGGTGAGAAAGTCCAGCCAAGGGAAACAAATATCATGAGGTATGCAGACAGGGAATCTGTCTGTGGAAAAGCACCTGACCGGAGGCTTTCAGCAATCTGTCTCAGTCAGGATGCTCTGGCCCACGAATGTCCCTGGCCCAGGCACATTATTGCCACAAAATAAGTTTGGGAATCTTTTTTCTAGTCAGAATGCTGTATTTATAAGTTAAAGCTACACAAGTAGATCAGAAATGTGTGTTTTATATTGAACTCTTAAGTGCAATTTCAATGGAGCACAGTTGCTGAAGGGAATACCAGATTCTGTATTCAGATCTCGGTAGTTCTCAAAAAGAGAAGCTGTATTCCTCTGAGGGCACGATGGATTTGATGATAGAGTTTACATCTTGAGACCACACCTACTTTAAGGACAGAGTTCAAGAGAAATCAGGAACAACCTGAAGATTTGGAGCACACATAGAACACAAGTAAAAATAAACATAAACATCATCAGAGTGGAGTTGGTTACTCAGAAAAACAACACAAGGTTTATGTTGCAATGAGGTCCTGGGTTTAGGAAGAGGTTTATGTAGATTTCTGGAATTAGATAATTGGAAGTGCTTGATAATACTTATTGTTCCTGTGGTCTCAAGATTTTTAAGACTGTTTAAAGTATGTTTTTAAAATCAGTAAATGAATGAATCTCACCATTTTAGTATCTAAGAGTCTCAAAATCATAAATCATTGAAGCTTTTGTCATCTGAAGTAGGCTTAAAAATCTGGCAAAAACTTGACCAAAGGCAAGGAGTAAAGCTTTTATTTCTGATAAATGATCAGGTAAGAAACACCCAAGAGGCAGAAGGTGAAATACACTCCTGGAAGCTGAAGGGGTGGAAGACATAGAGTCTAGCAACATACCTTTTGTGTGACTCATCTTTTCTTCCTTCCAGCAGGTCATCAAGGAAGGCAGTATCAACATGAAGTCAAGAGTCTGGCCCTAGGCGCTTAGATGCTTTATCTGACTATGACCTCAGTGTTCACGGTTCACTTCTCCTGCTCTCTTCCGGCACCCAGAGTCCAGTTTGCCAAGTAAGTGATGGGGGAAGGGGTGCCAAGGAGTTGCAAAGTCCCCCAAAGCACATATTCCTTGTCTATGCCTTTTCTTGAGTAAACATATTTGAGTTACTTCACTTTCAGATGGGAGCAGGTGTACCCATCACCGCCACCACCTTGGTTCTCTGTACCCCTTTGCTATGTCCACATCTATATGATGGAGAATATAACAGTCTTCATGGCCAGAAAAGGCAGTTTTCAAAGAGCGTGTCTCTTGGGGACTTGTTAGAAAATCAAATTTTGGAATCCCAACCCAGATCAACAGAATCAAAAAAGTTGAGAAATGACAGTCAATAATTAGTTTGCACAGGGCTTCCATGGGCTTCTGAAGCACACTCAAGTTTGAGGATTACTGTCTTTTTCTTTTACTTTTTTAAAAGAGAAATTGAATGAATAGCACATATTTGCCTATTGGTATCATCACCATCGTCATGGATCCTTTAATTTCCAGAAGTACCCAGTACTCAAAAATGAAGATGTAATTCCTGGCATGTATTTTTTGCAAGTGTCTCTCTTAACAGCATAAAGGGCCTCTCTGTTCGATCACTACCTTTATGACAGGGGACAGCAAAGCGGGGGAAAGTGTGAGGCCACTACATTAGTAAGGAAATACTTTATTAATGTAGATAATCACATTAGGATGCTACTCAAAGTCAGACTGGAAATGTTCCAGGAAAAGGGGTAGGAGAGAAATAATTTTATAAGCAGAGAATATGGGCTAAGTAGCTATGGGGAAAAAGCAGGCTTTCATTTGTGGAATCTGAAGAGACAAGATAAGGGACTAACAAACACTGAAACGTGACAGAAACTGAAAGCAGTGCCTCAGTCAGAAGCTTACCATAGAGTGGGATGCACAGTGGAACAGCAGGGAAGGAAGCTGAGGGAAGGTAGGTGAGTGCCGATGGAAGATTGAGGGCTATGTATAGAAAACAGAGCCATTAACAGTTTTGTAAACTACTGCATCTAAAATAAAATGTTTTTTAAAAAGCAGATAGTCGAGAGATATCACAGCAGGTAGGGGCGCTTGCCTTGTATGCATCTGACCCAGGATCAATTCTCAGAGCCCCACCAGGAGTGATCCCTGAGCTCAGAACCAGGAGCAGTCTTAACCACAGCCAAGTATGGTCGTCTACTGCCTCATTTCCACCCTCTCGTCCCCCTCCCCACGTAAAAAGCAGGCCTTGGTGGAGAAGGATAATAACTGCCAATTGAGAGTCTCAAAACTTGGGCTGGGGAAAAACTGGTCATACATTGCACTGACAAGCAAGTCAGTGCAGGGAAGTTTTTGTGGTCATGCGTGTAAGCAAAGAAGCCACACCAGGAATTTCAGTATTTGTTAAGCAGTCATAGTCCAGCCAATCCGTAGAGTAAGCACAAAGTTTTGATCAGTCTTATCAGGAAAGTGATTTTCACTTGTGTAATGTGTTGCAGGCTAAATAAAGACCCTGAGAGATATCTGGCTTTAATTGCTAGAATCTGGAAATAGTAGCTTACAGAATGAAGACTTTTCAAGGGCCAGAGCGATAGTACAATGGGTAAGGCATTTGCCTTGCACACAGCCAATCAGGGTTCAATCCCCAACATCCCATATGATCCCCTGAGCACAGCCAGGAGTAATTCCTGAGTGCAGGGCCAGGAGTAACCCCTGAGCATCGCCAGGTGTGAACCAAAAAGCAAGCAAGCAAGCAAACAAAAAACAACACAAAGCAGGAGCTTAATTGTGTTTTTTGGGGGGTTTCATTTAGTTCGTTTTTAGGGTCACAGGCACTTAGGCCTTACTCCTGGAGAAGCTCAGGGAACCATATGGGATTCAAGGATCAAACCTGAATAAGACTTGTACAAGACAAGCGACCTACCTACCGTTCTATAACTGCATCCCTGAGCTTGTAATCAATTACCTATTTATTTAGTCGAAATGGCAATCTACTTGACCAGCTAAGAAAAATAAGGTTGGGCCGTAACAACAGCCCAGCGGGTAGGGCTTTTGCCTTGCACGTGGCCGGCCCATGCCGGCCCGGGTTTGATCCCCAGCATCCCATATGGACCCCGGAGCACTTCCAGGAGTAATTCCTGGGTGCAGAGCCAGGACCCCTGAGCATTGCCGGGTGTGACCCAAAAGAAAAAAAAAGGGCCAGAGCGATGGCCCAGCGGGTAGGGCATTTGCCTTGCATGCGGCCGGCCTGTGCCGGCCTGGGTTCTATCCCGGCATCCCATATGGTCCCCCAGCACCGCCAGGAGTAATTCCTGAGTACAGAGCCAGGAGTAGCCCCCTGAGCATTGCTGGGTGTGACCCAAAAAAGCCAAAAAAAAAAAAAAAAAAAAACGAAAACAAGGTTATGGGAGGTCAAAGAAGTACATTATTTCATAAGTGGCTTATAAGAATATTTACTGGCCTGTTTAATTGAAACACATGGGAGAGAGTGTTCACTGGTGAGAGGGAGTACGTGGCCTCTGGATCTTGAAAACTGTCACAAGATTTATTCATTCCTCTCCGATTCAAAACCTGAAGAGCTGGAGTAGAAAATTATTCAGATCCTCCTCCACTTATCATTGTGTTATCCCAATTTACCTGTCATATAATGAAAACACACTGCATACACCTATTAGGTATCACAATTTTACCTTGTGACTGTGAACTACAACTGATTGTCACTGGCCTACAGCAAAAGGAGCCTCCTACCACATATATCCAGCTTGGAAAAAAATAAATTCCACTGAATGTGAATGGGCTTTGTGTCATTTAAAGTAGAAAATCAGAAATGAAAGCATGATAAATTGGGAAACATCTGTGTTCCTAGAAAGCCAAGGATGCACAGAGCATTTTCAGATACCATATTTTCAATAGGGATTGGAAAGTTTTGTCAACACCATTTTATCAAAGATAGAGTTAAGGTTTGATAACTTACAAAAATGTGGCCATTTTAATAATTAATAATCATCAAAGTTATTTTGCAAAGAACTGGAAATAGAAGGATAGCTTATTTAACCAATTTTAAGTAGATATCATGAAAAAAAGTAATTATCTTTTGCTCTCTTGCTTAAACGACTTTCACCACTACTTCTTGATTGTAAAGTTTGAGCACATTTGCTCAAATGAAACTATTTTTCTCCATTGCATTTGTATTACAATCCAAGAAACAAAGGCCAACGTACTCTTTGGAGTAACACCTGTCAGCCAGCCTCTGTTAGTCTATTGCTCAAGGCAGACATTAGCAGTAACAGGTTTTTCCACCCCATGCATGCAACATTATAGAGTCGTGACCCAAGGGCACCAGTAAAACCCACGTGTTAGAATATCTTGGATTTCTTGTGATCACTGAGTAAACAAATTGATTAATGGTCACACATATATGACAATGGCCTCTGACAAAGACAAAATGCAAACTTCTGCAGCACTAGCCCATAGTGCTAGAACCTTGCTGAATGGCTACTTTGGCCTCCAATTCTGACCCAAAAACAAACCAAGGAAATCCAATTAGTAACCCCAAGCCAATCACATATAAAGTGCCACTTCTTATTCTTCCCACTTAACTCATTTCAGTGCCTCTAACAGACTTGCCAGAAGTTCCCCTAGTCTCTTCCCCCATTTTCTTTATTAAACTTTGCCTCACTCCATCTTTGAATTACCTCCTTTCAGCAAATTGTTCTCAGAGAGCTGGTCTTCATTTATTTCTATATGTGAGTGATGCTTATGTTGATCACTATGAGTATTTTTATGGGTTGGGGAGGGGATGAGAACACACCCTGCGGAACTCAGGGATCACTCCTGGCTATCTTGGGGGTCATATGGGATGCCCAAGACAGAACCTGGGTTGGCCACATGCAACGCTCTCACCCTACCCGCTGCATTTCTGGTCGGGGACCCATGAGTAACTTTTTGGGTAACTCTGGTTATTTATTTCTGAGTCACACCAGTGATACTCAGGAGTTACTTCTGGCTCTGTTCTTAAGAATTAATCCCAGGGGTACTTGGGGGACCACATGGAATGTGGAGGATAGAAATCAGATTGGCCTCAGGCAAGGCAAGCAACCTACCTGCTGTAGTAGCACTTCAGGCCCCCCATGAGTAATTTTTTTTTCTTTTTGGGTCACACCATTTTTTTTTTTTTTTTTTTGCTTTTTGGGTCACACCCGGCGATGCTCAGGGGTTACTCCTGGCTCTGCACTCAGGAATTACTCCTGGCGGTGCTCGGGGACCATATGGGATGCCGGGATCGAACCCGGGCCAGCACAGCCCGGCCGCAAGGTAAAGGCCCTACCGCTGGGCTACCCGTTAATACTCAGGGGTTATTCCTGGCTCCGTGCTCAGGAATTACTACTGGCTGTGCTCGGGGACTATATGGGATGCTGGGGATCAAACCCAGGTCAGTTGCGTACAAGGCAAAAGACTAGCCCCTGTGCTATCGCTCTGGCCCCATGAGTAATATTTTAATTAATTAATTTCTTTATTTTTAATTTTGGGACCACTCCTGGTGTTGCTCGAGGGAACCATATGGGACCCAGAGATTGAACCTAGGTCGATTTTGCGGCTGTATGCAAAGCAAGAGCTCTATCACTATCACTATCACTCAGTACTATCTATCACTCCGGGGTAATTTATCGACAGTCTGCCACTTGAGTAATTTTTGAAAGGAAAAAAATGTAGCCCCACTAGGGGCTGAAACGATGCTAGTACAGCGGGTAGGGGAGTTTGCCACGCAAGAGGCCAACCTGGATTCCATTCTTTCCATCCCATATGCCCGGAGCATCACCAGGAGTAATTCCTAAGCACAGAGCCAGGAGTAACCCCTGACCATCTCCGTTGTGACCCAGAAACAAACAAACAAAAAAGCCACAGGATTTCAGACACGTGACAATGAACTTTTGTAACTGCCTGAAAGCTTCCTGTCTCTTGTGCTTCCCGGAATGGATTCTATAGATAAGGACATGAAAAAAGTAATCCATTTACTTTCAAATATGCATTTTCTGGTTATACTTCTTTCCAAGCCATCGATTTAATTTTTTGCAAACGGGCATGCACTGTAATCTATAGATTACATGCATACATGGGCATGCATGTAATCTATTCATTTACCGGCTTTCAAAAAGACTCAAAACCAGCAAAGAATTCCTGTTCCTGAGAAGAATGAAACAAACTTCCAAACGGCCGGCCTTCAGCAGACCTACAAGGCATTCCGCTTTCCCTCCCAGCACGGGATCGGGAGCGTGGGGACCCGCATTCCGAAGTCCTCTGCAGCCAGCAAGGAGCCCGCGCGCGGCTCTCCGCAGCGTCGCTGCATCCCGCGTTCTGCAGCCCTCCGTCTGCGGCCGGTCCCGACCCTCAGAGCCGCAGCTAAGGACTCGGCTCCCCCGTTTGGTTCCTGCTGGGTAAACAAGTCTCCAGCCAAGGTCAAAGGGGTTCTCCCTGCTGCCAATTTCCAGCCCCACACTAGAATCGTGGGAGAGAGAGGGAACACTCCCCAAAACCCACGTGGAGAGGCCGACGAGAGTTTTTTGGGACCCTCCCCTCGGAGCTCTCCCGCGCGGGGTTCCAGGAGGTTCCGAGGTCTTTTCGGCGCCGCCCCAGCCTGAGACAGTCCCACACAATCCGCCCGAACCCGCCAGCACCAGCTCAGGCCCAGCCGGGGCCGGGCCGAGGCGGGGCGGGGCGCGCGCCCCGCCCACGTGCCGCTGCAACCAATGTGAGCACAGGTAGGCGGTGGGGCGGGGCCCGTGCTCAGCCACAGCCAATGCGAGTGAGAACAGGTGGCGGGGGCGGGGCCGACCTGCCTGCTCAGGCCTTAAGGGGCGCGCCGGGGCCTCTGCCGAGCGGTGGGACCTGTGAGGTGTGTGTTTGTGCGCCTGCGCCGCGTGGTTGCGGGCTAACGTGAGTCTGGGGTCCGTCGTCGGGCCGCTGGGGCCTCATTCGGGGACTTGCTGGCCGCGCCACGATCCTGTTGTGCTGGCCAAAGCAGGCTCGGCGCGGGCTGCGCTGCGGACCGCGGCGGTGGAGGGTCTGGGACGCGGAGAGGGGGAGGACGCCCCGGCGCTGGGCCCGATTCCCGGGCCGCGCTGGAGCCCAGTGGGCGCGAGCGCTGGTGCCCGCGGACCCGGCCTGCTCGGCCCAGCCAGGCGCCCGTGCCCGGGCCCGCAGCTGCGAGCGGCGCGGAGCTAGGGCGCGGTTCGGACCCGGGCAGCGCGATCTGGAGGGCGGCGGGCAGCGGGGAAGGGGCTTCGGGTGCGCGGATAACGCGCATCCACGGGTCTGAGCTGCGCGGACAGTCTGACTCCATCCGGATAGACGCACCGTGGCAGCGAAGCGTCTAGTGCTTAGTCCGCTTGTCAGCTGTTTTCCATCCGGTGACTGGTTCTGTTTACTGGCACCGGCCTGTTTTCCTCCCCGCTCTGAAGGTCTGGGGAGCCTGGGGCCAGCAAATGCTGTTGCTGCTCACGAGGTCAGTTAACTCTTTGATTGGCTTAATAAGGCATTTTTAATTTTATCTCCCTCTCTCCCTAGGTTTCCGAAACATGAATCTCCTCCTCCTTCTGGCCGCCCTTTGCTTGGGAATAGCCTCAGCCACCCCGAAGCTTGACCAGACCCTCGATGCGCAGTGGCATAAGTGGAAGGCCACGCACAGGGAGGCTGTATGCCACGGTGGGTGGCGTCGGGCCATCAGGGTCCCATGGAATGGCCCTAAGGGGAGGAAAGTCTAGAGACCGGCTCTTAGGTGTGCCCCTGTCCCTGCCCGCCTGGCAGATAGCCCTGCTTGAGGCACATGCTTGCAGCCGTGCTTGGTTCTTTTCCTTGCTGCCAACCCATGACAATAATTGTGGACTGGTTTTGAGTAAAAATAGAGATGAGAGCTGCGTGTTTGTACCTAGAATGAAGAAGGATGGAGGAGAGCAGTTTGGGAGAAGAATATGAAAACGATCCAGCTCCACAATCATGAGTACAGCCAGGGAAGCACGGCTTCAATATGTCGATGAATGCCTTCGGGGACATGGTGAGTGTACCAAGGACTGGCTCCTAGTAACTTCGTTAAGCTTCTTGCTTTTTTTTTTTTTTTGCTTTTTGGGTCACACTCGGCAATGCTCAGGGGTTTCTCCTGGCTCTGCACTCAGGAATTACTCCTGGCGGTGCTCGGAGGACCATATGGGATGCCGGGATCGAACCTGGGCTAGCATGGGCTGGCGCGTGCAAGGCAAACGCCCTTCCCGCTGGGCTATCGCTCCGGCCCCTAAGCTTCTTGCTTTATAAAATATTTTTTGCTTCCTTTTCTCTAAAGACCAATGAGGAATTCAGACAGGTTATGAATGGATTTCAAAGGCATAAACACAAGAAGGGGACGAAAATGTTCCATGCACCTCTCCCTTGCATCGTCCCCCAAGGCTGTGGATTGGCGGGACAAAGGCTACGTTACCCCTGTGAAGAACCAGGTATGTGAGCTCTGGACCCAGATTTCCTGTTGGAAATTGGGCAACCATAAAGAAGTTGGCTTCTTGCTTTGGTAGAATGTGGAGGGACATGCATTTAGCTGTTGTAAACATGTGTGTACTTACTGCAGTGCCAAATATACATCATGCTTTTCACGTGCCAGGGACTGCCTCTCCCTGGCTCTCCCCTGCTGGAAGTAGCCCCTTGTCTTCCCATTTTTCCTATGCACCCACAGCACATTGGAGTCTGCTTTCGGTTTGAAAGAAAAAGACATCTCATTTTTATAGCGGAAGCCCTTAGTTTATTGTTTAATCCTGGTTTGGGTGCATATCCAGCAGTGTCCAGGGACAATTCCATGCACAGTACACGGTGCAATACCGGGGTCAAGCCTGGGCCTCCTTGGGTGTGGCGTTGTATTTTGCCTCATCAGCTGACAGCTTTTTTATTTTCAGGGTCAGTGTGGTTCTTGTTGGGCCTTTAGTGCAGTCGGTGCCCTTGAAGGACAGATGTTCCGTCAAAACTGGCACGCTGATCTCTCTGAGTGAGCAAAACCTGGTGGACTGCTCTCGGCCTCAGGGCAATATGGGTTGCAATGGTGGGCTCATGGACAATGCTTTCCAGTATGTCAAGGACAATGGCGGCCTGGATTCTGAAGAATCCTATCCATACCTCGGGACGGTGAGTAGAACTTATCTCGTTATTCCAGCTGGTTTTGAAAGGGGAACATTTTCAGAGATAACAGACCCCTTCCTTAGCAGTCACATTTTATACACAGACTCACAACTGACTTGGATTGTCAGTTTTTGGCCAGTTCTCTACTTAGATGGCCAACATAAGCTGACATTTTATGTAATGGGAAATATATGCATGCCACTCTGCACATAAGGTGAACTTCTCAGCAGGGGGAAACAGACAGGTGGACCTGTGGGGATTTCATTTGTAGTTACTTGCTCATAGTTCAATGGATAACTTTAAAAAATTCTAACTTTTGAGGCTGGAGTGGCAGCACGGCAGGTAGGGCATTTGCATTGCACACGGCTGACCTCAGTTCAATCTCCAGCATCCCTGGAGCTGGAGCAACTCCTGTGTACCACCAGGAGTAATTCCTGAATGAAGAGCCAGGAGTAACCCATGAGCGTCGCCAAGTGTGACCCAAAAAAATAAACTAGCCCCAGGCTAGCCACAATGTGTAAAAGAAGAGGGAGAGAGATGCAGAGACAGAGAGGGAGAGAGAGACAGAGAGAGAGAGAGAGAGAGAGAGAGAGAGAGAGAGAGAGAGAGAGAGAGAGAGAGAGAGAAAGAGAGGAAACGGGGTACCTGCTATTGAGGCAGCCTGGGGGTGGGTGGGAGGGTGGGGTACATTGGTGGTGGAAATGGGGCACTGGTGGAGGGATTGGTGCTGGAATACTGTATTACCAAGAACCAATTATGAACACCTTTGTAATTATATGTCTTATGGTGGTATAATAAAAAAATTTAGTAAAAAAAAAAAGAAGAAAAAGAAAAGAAAAAAGTGGGATTTGCTGAGGACTCAAATTCTGTATACCAGGAATACAGAATATAGTCATTCCTGAGTGAGAACCAAGAATACTCCCTGAATACCACCAATTCTGTATTCCAGGAATACAGAATACAGCCTTTGGCCAAGTTGAACAGCACTTCCTACATGCTTAAAAAAAATAAACTAAAATGAAATGAAATCAAATAAAATGTCTTAAAAAAATTCTAACTTTTGGGGCTGGAGTACACAGCAGCTAGGGCATTTGCCTTGCACTCGGCCGACCAGGTTCAATCTAGGCATCCCATATGGTCCCCCAAACACCAGAAGTGATTCCTGAGTGCAGAGCCAGGAGAAACCCCTGAGCATTGCCTGGTGTGACCCAAAAAGCCAAAATATAAAAAATTCTAACTGTAGATCATTAAATTGCAAACTCTGAGTCTTATTCTGGAAATCGTGTTCAGTACAGAATGTGCATTGTAATTAATCTCTCTGTTGTACTTTTCTAAGGACACTGGTTCATGCAATTACAAGCCTGAATATTCTGTTGCCAATGACACTGGCTTTGTGGATGTCCCCAGCACAGAGAAGGAGCTTATGCTTGCAGTGGCGAACATTGGGCCCATCTCTGTGGCTATTGATGCAGGCCATTTGTCCTTCCAGTTCTACCATTCAGGTAGGTGTTTGGTTGCTTCCAGGTATTTCTAGAGCTAGAGATGGAGACACCATCCTGGTTCAGGGGGCGCTTCTGCTCCCCAGGACCTGAACACCTCATGCACACTCTGCACAGCTGTCTTTCCATTCAGGACTTTGCTCTTCATGGATATTGAGAAGTGATGGACTTTCAATTTAATTCTGATTTATATAACTATTCTCCAGTGCAGCACCGTTCTCCCAAAGTATTTTGCTGTAGTGACAGCAATGTTAGAGAACCCCGAGGCTTATGTCTTTTTCTTTTACGTATATGCTTTTCTTTTTTCTATTTCAGTGCTAGGCAGTGATCATTGGATAATAGATGAATACTTTAGCTCTGATACTAATAGATCTTACTATTGGAAATCTTTAATTTTAAAAAACAAATTTTGTTTTGTTTGGGGGCCACACCTAGTGGTGCTCAGGTCTTACTTCTGGAACTCCACCCAGGGGTCACTCCTGGCGGGGCTCAGGCTGCGACATGCGGGTACCGGAATTGAAACCTGGGTCAGCCACACGCAAGGCAACTTTCTGCCTGCCTTATTATCTCTCTAGCCCCAAACAAACACAATTTTGGAGTGGTGGGATTGGGGGCAAATGTGTCACACCCAGCAGTGCTCAGGGGTTACTCCTGGCTCTGCACTCAGGAATCACTCCTGGTGGTACTTGGGACATATGGGATGCTGGGGATCAGACCTGGGTTGGATATATGCAGCCAATTGCCCCATTTGCTCTAGTCTTCAAACAAATGTATGTGTACACATTATATATATATGTACATATATACATATATATACAATGTATTTTATACAATATGTCTTTTTTTAATTGAATCTTCAGTCATACAGTGTTCCAACACCTGCCCCACTAGTGTCCATTTCCCGCCACCAATATCCTGTTTCCTTCCTACCTGCTCATCTGACCATTTAAATGAACATTATGACCCTTAAACTCGTTCTCCTTTTCTCCCACCACAGCTCCTGCACTCTTTCTGATCATCTGTTTTCCTTATTTTTGTTTATTCATCAACTTTATTTACGTATATGCCACAAATAGGTGAAATCATCCACTGGTTTTTTTCTTTTTCTTGTTTTAAAAAAAAATTAATTATATCACCATAAGAGACCATTGACCATTGCAAAATTATTCATGGTAACGGGGGAAATGTGCGCTATTTCTTTCCCTTTTACCTCTTGCTTTCTGTCCCCTCATTCCTTCCATTTTCTCCCAATGGCAAAATTTGTCCTCTTTTTATAGCCAAAGGAAAAGTGTTTAATAGAAAATACCTTGGATTTCATTGCTTTCATTGATTTCTAATGAGCTATTTCACTTTTCCTTTCCTTTTCTCATATATGCAGAGCCAGCGCTTTCCCATTGAGCAGTACACCTGACCTGACCTGCTTCCCTTTTATTCAGTTGTAGTTAAGTCTTGTGCAGAATTTGTTTATCACAGTTGTCTGAGTTATGAGGGATGCCTCTTGTTGCTGTGATGTGATGGTGGGCCTGGGGGAGAGGGTCACAGGTAGCTGTGTTCAGGCTTGGCGGGAGCTGGGCAGAGTGGCAGCTGGCCAGGCACCAGGCAGCACCAGGACTAAACCAGCCCCTTGGATGTCCAGGAATATTTTCTTGTCACTTGAGGCACATCCCTGGTCCCAAGATACTTCTCTGAACTGATTTGAGTGTGTTTGTCACTTGCCACTTGGAGCTTCTCACTCCAGTGTTGAATTTCTTCCCTCAGGTATTTATCATGAACCAGAGTGCAGCAGCAGTAATCTGGATCATGGCGTGCTGGTTGTGGGCTATGGCTATGAAGGAACAGATTCAAGATCAGCTAAATTCTGGACTGTCAAGAACAGGTATAAAGCTCTGGATATTATATTTGAAAATAAATATTGGCTTTCCAGCTCAGAAAAACTCATTTGTAGTCTCAGAAATCTTTTCTCCCAATTAGAGTGAGCACAAAAATACATATTTTTAATGAAGTAAATAATTTTATTTAAAAAATTCACATAGAGAGGATATGAAAGAATGATGAACCTCTTAAAAGATAGACAGACAGGCAGACAGATATGCATCTGACCCCAAAGTTTTAGATCAAGACTTTTGAACGTGTAGATTTCAGGGCAGATTTCTTGTTCTTGTCCCCCACCCACGTGGTGCAATCAACTGAAATATTTACGTTTGCTGATTCTTTAAGCCTGAACAGTTGTGCATGGGTTTGGCTCTCTGCTTTCTTCTTGTGAACAGTCAGTACCCTGCTGCTGTACTCCCAACTCCCAGGGGTCTTGAGAGTTGTTGGAATCAGTTTTCAGGAATTCTTCAGTTGAGATGAAGTATGTTAATTTGTAGCAGACAGACCACTATGTCTAATCCCTTCCTACTACAATTTCCTGTCAAAAAATTTGAGGACCCAGGGGAATAAGTATGAATACATGTAATTGTACATAGAAGCATAGCAGTGCTAATTGAAATCAACTGTATTATAAATGAAACTATATGCATTTGATTCTTTTTATAAAATGGAAAACATGCTCTTTTCAGCTGGGGTGAAGATTGGGGCTGGAATGGTTACGTGAAAATGGCCAAAGACCAAGATAACCACTGTGGAATTGCAACAGCGGCTAGCTATCCTGAGGTGTGAGCTGATGGCCGGCCACCACTGAACCGAGGACAGCATATCTGAAGGAAACTGATCTTAAACTGACCAAACTCCTAATGTGTATGATAAAATACTTGAATCATTGACGATCCAAGTTGTGATTTGAATTCTGTGACATTTTTCTAAGGGTAAAATGTTACCACTATAATTAGATATTAGACATAAATAGCTTTATACTGTTGAAGACACATTACTTAACTTTGACTTTTGAATTTTCATTTTTTTAAGAGGGTATAAAAGCTTTATCTTTTAAAATAAATTTTAATTCAGTATGTAGAGATGTACCTTCTCTCTGACTTTATACATTAACTTTTTGGGATAGGTGGGAAATAAATACAAATGGGAATATGGAGCAACCGCAAAATATGCAGGTAGTGCATAAGAAAGGCTAGCGGTGGATTTCTAGATCTTCACGTTATAAATATTCAGCTTTATGTCTGATGCCTATTGGAGGCATAAAGCGTCTTGAATCTCACAGAATTTGACCATTTGTCTACAGGACAAAAAATAAAAACTGTCCAATTTTTTAGAGTGAATAGACATACAGATTCTTAGACTTTAGTACTAGAAAATATCTTCCTTTGATAGGCGATGGCAGCCTTGTAAACATAGATGGAAGGCAAGTCTCCTTCTCACTTCCTCCCGCACATCCTTATTGTTTGGAAAGACCAGAGGCAAGTAGATTGCTAGAGCTCTTTTTTCTTTATTCTGCCAGTTCTCTCACATCCTCGTCCAGAAAGCCTGATTTGTTACCTGGTGTAGTAAAAGTAAATGTCGTGATTGTGATTAACAAACTTCAGATGCTAGGGCACACACGGAGAAAAGTATTCAGGGTACTAGAAGTAGCTCAGTCTTAGAAGATGGTGAGAAATCCCTGGGCCAACTTTTGGCTTTACTGTCTAAGCTCTGAATTAAAGTAAGCTTGGAAGGGAGCAAAGCTCTCTAAGCATATGGTTACACAGGAAATAAATACAAATAGAACATTGTATTTATATGCTTAAAAGACCGCAAGGAAATATATCAAACTGCTTGTTGAATTGTGATGATTATTTAACTTGTCCTCACAAATGATTGTATTAGGGAAAACTTTTATAATAGAAAAAAATACCCATGTTTAGCAGGTAAAAAAATGTGTACATTTTGAAATTTTGTTAATCCCAGAGTCAGGGATGTACATAGCTCAGCAGTAGAGTATATGCCCAAATTGTGTGGCCATGAGATCAGTCCCCTCAGCTCTACAAATAAGATAGAAAAGAAAACCTGAAACTATTATGCTGGCAGTCAAATAGGCTAAGGTACAAGCTGCTGAAATATTTGATAGTTAGATTCCATCATGAAGAGAATGAGAGACGGAAGGCAACTGGAAACATGTTTCATAAAACCTGTATAGGGATCTTGAAAAGTACAGTCTGCCACAACAAATCCAAGTAACTGAGCAAAGATTCGTTTGCTTTGGCAGCAGCAGCAGCATGCTAACAAGTGCTGCCCACAGTCCCGGGCCCACTCCAGACCCGGAGAAACATGTAGGTGTACAGCTGAAAGCTGAATTCCAACCGTAAAGTTTCAAGTGTATCAAAGTATAGTTTGACCTAAGACTTGAAATATCATTTCAAGTTTTGGTAACTTTCAGAGACTTTCAGCTTCAGACTTGTGGAAAGTTCCAAACCTCATTTATTATCTAAAAGTAGTTTTCAAAGAAACCAGTAGGTTTAAGACAAAACATGTTTGATCACCATAAAACTAATGTGAAGCACAGTGTAATCACCCCTACTTCTAGTAATTTCTTATCCTTATATTGGATAATTACCTTATCTTAAGTAATTTCTTATCCTTATATTGCAGGAGTTTAAAAAAAAGTGAAGAGAAATAACCCAGATTGTGAGGAAGCCTTGTTTGTGTGGTGTGTGGCTCTCTCTAACGGTCGGGCAGTTTCCTGGCACCCACAGACCGCTGATAGCATTCACTTGATGCACTGAAGTCACCCTTGAAGGGCATGGGAAGGTACACTCCAGCCTTTTGCCCATTCACAGTGCTCTCTTTACATATTCTCCACAGCTGTCAGATCTTCCAGTCCTGTTCCTTTCATGACTTAGGCCACCCTGTCACCCAAGTACCACAGTTCAATAATCAGTGTGTGGTCATCTATGTGGATAGTTCTTTTTGAACAAAATGAATACCCAAATGCTTGAAGGTCCTCCTCACCAGGAGGCTTTCCCTCTGCCTCTCCAGTGATGCTCCAGAGCTGGTAGTGCTGCTATACCTGCCTCATGTCGTGCAGGACTATCTGTAAGCCAGAGTCAAGTTGTGTCTTTCTCAGCTGACAAGGGGGCTTTCCCAGGACAATGGATTAGGAAAGAGAAGACAGGTCTGTGCTGCACATTCAACTTAGTGCTCAGTAACTCCCAGCAACAATGGACAGTGTGTTAGGTGGCCTGTGTTTAGGCACGAATTATCTAAGATGAACTAAAGGCTGATTGTCTTTAAGGATGCGATAGCCTTGTTCAAAAAATCCTAAATTCTGCATTGGTTCAACCCACACGGGGCTACAGAGCCCCCAAATAGCATTTTGTCTGCCATTGACACTTTCTGTTGTGTGGGTACACAGAGGACATGCAATGCCATAGACCGCTTGCATAAACTGTATCTGCTCAGCCCTTTGTACTCTCTCCAGCCCTGCCACTGCCACTTTACACACCATTGAATCGACTGGATTAATGGCTCAAATTTGCACCAGCTTGCATGGCTGCCTCAAAGTGTTGTAATACAGCTTGTGGAGCCTACTCAGTACTAGCAACTTTGTAAGCTAATCAGTAAATGCAAGTGTTACTTAGAATAGCATTGAAGAGTGATGGATTTGATTTCTCCAAAATTCAAATAGACATTGTGACTATTACTTGGAATTTAAAGGGATCAGATGCAACAAATCTACATCATAGGTTTTGTTCAATGTGTCCTACAATACTGAACATCCTAGAAACTACTGAGTTGGAAAAAACATGAAATTTTTTGTTTTCGCTTTTTTTTTGGGGGTAAGACCTTCTGATATGCAAATGTTTTGTAAATAAGTCTGAGGTAATTGTTAATTCTTGATTTACTTGGTCCAATTAGCATTCTGTTCAATGATAATGGGCTAGTGTACTATCTGGTGGAAAGAAAAGACAATCATAGTGCATGAAGATTGAATGCACCATACAGAAAGGTGATCTGCCACTGAGGTTTTTACTAACAGCTATGGAAGAAGCCGGAAAGCATTTACCAGATAAACACCTGTACAAACTAGAGAAAGTATGATTTGATAAAACTAGAACTTACAGAGCAGAAACTATAATTGCAGTCACCACATGGCTAGTTTTGAGATAACTGATGTTTCCCTAGAACATCTTTTATTCACAGGCCAAAAGGGTGAATTGAATTGGGGTAAAATGACCATCCCCATACACATACTCAAGCCCTTAGATGCTGGTGCTAGTCTGTAACATGCCTCCCAGAAATTCAGCATTGCTTTTAACAATTTGGGTTATTAATTTGTTAGGTAGAGGCAGTTCTAGTGGCTTCTATTTAACCTTTCCATGATAGTCCTCACCCAATCAGGGAATCAATATGGGGATTTTGCCAGTGACTGAGTATTTCTATCTTGATTATCATTTCTATAATTATGGGGATAATTATACTGGGCTCGCTGCATGATGAATCTGAGCAAAGACACTTCATCTGATCATCCTACTCTGACTTGGGGACCGCAGTGATATCTTGGACTTGTTGGAATGAGTGTCAGTTCAGAACCAATGTCATGCCCTGATTATCTCCTGATTGCCTTCCTTGCTCTAGTGCACAGTTGCATGGTAAAGGACTATCAGTTCCTTTGAAGAAGACTTGGAAAAAAAATTAGTAATGTACATTTTTAGCAGTGTTGTGGGGACTCCATTTGCCTTTCACTTAAGTCCTTTAGATCTTGCAATTGGACAAGATCCCTGTGCTCCATAGATTCCCAGACAAATTCAAGATTGAGACAGTTCAAGATTCACAGATCTGTCTCAGTTCTGGGAATTGACAGGAGTTTGACTTTTGTATAGCTCCAAGTTAAGCATATGCATTTGACCTGGAATTCTTCCATACACTGGTGAAATCATTAGAAGACTACCTGTCTGTCTTCCAGGAGCACTATAACCACCAATAATTAAAATTATTCTTTAATTACTGCATTGATAGTTCTCTTTGGCAATTAAGTACCACCACTTTGTACCTGCAACACAGGATCCAATAGTTTCATTGCATTAATGAATCCAGCTTCAGTGCCAGAAGTTCTCATCTGCAGAGAAAAACTCCTCAGAGATACTGAAGAACTCCTAGAGATGCTTCCTTTACAAAAGAACATCTCACAGTCTTGGTTGGAAGATAGGTATTGAGGACTAAGAATGAGGTAAAAGGCAGCCTGGAAAGCCTTGAAACCTGAAATAAAATTCTGAAACCTTGAAATTGCACTCATGTGGAAAAGTACTGAATTGAGTCCTGTGACTGCTTATCTCTGTTTTCCCCCAAGATATAATCCCTTTGGACAAGTCCACAGCAAATATGTTCCAACACACTGAGACCCTTTTATATTAACAGTGGCTTATGTTCTCCTGAGCCAGCCAGAAGTGATTCCTGAGTGCAGAGCCAGGAGTTAATCCTTGAGCACTGCATGTGACCTAAAATATCAAAATAAATAAACAAACACAGAAGCAAACGTTTGTGTGTAGGCTCCAAGAAGAATCAGCAAACTATCTTCAGTGAGATCATGAAAGGCTGCTTAGGCGAAGCAGGGTGGACGTTCTCACATAGAGGGCTGTTTTCTAGCATGTTTGGGAGATCCTAAGAGAAGAGTTAGAAAAACAGAGGTGTTCCATTTCACCAATTCCATTAAGATTTGCCCATATACTCCTATTCCAAATTTCGGTATCTTCCTTCCCAATTAAAGTCCTCACTTTAACAGCTCAAATGTAGCCATGCTGGAAATTCAATTTGCTTTGTAATTCATTTCATAGGATAAGACTTCAAGTGTAGTTTCTGGAAATTTTAGCTCTATGCCTACAGGTGACAAGGATTCTTCTCCCTCCCCCTCTTTGGCTTTTTCAGGCCACACCCAGTTATGATCAGGGGTCACTCCTGGCTCTACATTCAGGAATTACTCTTGGCCATGCTCAGGAGACAATAAGGGATGCTGGGGATAGAACCCAGGTCAGTCTTGTGCAAGGCAAATGCCCTTCCCACTGTACTATCGCTCAGGCCCCAATTGCAAGAATTCTTTTCAGGGCAGAACTTTCATGTCATTTATGTGGCTCTTGAGTTGAAAATTTGAAGCCCTGGGCACATCCTTTCTCCATGTTGTTCATCACAGGCAAACAGCAAATCCCAAATCTAATAATTTAACAAAAATAGTCCATGTTTCTAATACATGGTCACCTAGAACATTGTGTCTTATTAGTGTTAATGCGGAGGTGGATTTTCTTGTGCTGGTGGGTTCTTAAGAATTGTATGAAAGGTTTGCATACAAAACTTGAAAGATTGAAAGAAAGTTAGTTTAATGTGCAGAAAAGGTAGATGATTCCAGGTCCCTCCCCCAAATGCCAGGGCCTCTCTTATACTTGAGAACAATGTCACCAGTATTGTCCCTGATGCTGCCCAATCTGGTGAACGGCTTCCCTTTCCTATCTTGTGCAGTCTACTCAACTCCCTGGACAGGCCAGGTCCTGTTCCTGCCCTGCTCTCTCTGTCCTGTGCATGCTTTCCCAGTCTCTTGCCAAAGCCACATGCAATTGGGCAAGATCCCTGTGCTCCTTACCTGTCACTGGGTCTCCCAACTATACCCCAGAAATTCCTGTTGTCCTGTCCCGGCTTTCTATAGTCTTTGGCCACAGTCCTATGCATGTGGATGATACTCCTGTGCTGAGTACCTTGCCACTATCTGGGCATCTGATCCCTGCCTGGACCTGAACTATCCTGGGCGACCAAGCTGGGCCTCTGAGCCCAGCTGTACATGTATCTGCCCCTGCCTGGCCTTGTGTGGCCTACCTGTACTGGGTCCTGTATCTGGGCATGCTGCCCTGCCTGATCTGGGGAGTGAGTCCAGAGAGCATTTCTCAGAGAGAGAGAGAGAGAGAGAGAGAGAGAGAGAGAGAGAGAGAGAGAGAGAGAGAGAGAGAGAGAGAGAGAGAGAGAGCATGCTGGAGGCCCAAAGCCAAGAGAGCCAAGAGAGATGGAGAGCTTGGGGTTTCCTTTTGCCTGCTGCCAAATCCCAGACATCCCCTTCTACATTCTGATTGGCTAGCTGTTCCATGGGTAGAGATTCAAAGTGACCTGGCACTCTTTACCCTTGCTCCTACTGCCATCATTAGTATTTGAGTATCCAGTTGTGATATTTTCTTCTGATGCTACATCATGCCTCACACTGGCAGTGCTCTCTTTATCACTGGAAAATTACTAGTGCCCTTAATCAGATTAGAGAACAACTCTAGAACACCAGATAGAAGACACCATTTTAGGGGGTCACATCCAGTGGTGCTTTTGGGGCCTGGGGCCATTCCCAGCCATGCTTAGCCTGACACTCTGGGCCTGATACCTCCAGATTCAGGCCTGAGAAGTGATGATGAGGCCCTGTGGTGTTTAGGCTACCAGAACTCCGGGTGGTGTTCAGAGGATGCTAAGTATCAGCTAAGGGTCTTCTACATGCTAGGCATGAGCTCTACCACTTGAGTCATTTCCCTGGTCCCAGGAAACTCCTTCTTAAGATTTCTTTCCTCTCAGGGCCCTAGTGATAGTGTTTGCCTTGCACGCAGCCAACCCGGGTTCAACTCCCAGCATCCCATATGGTCCCCGAGCACCGCCAGGAGTAATTCCTGAATGCAGAGCCAGGAGTTACTCCTGAGCATTGCTGGGTGGACCCAAAAAAAAAAAAAAATTTCTTTCCTCTCAAATCCTGTAAAATCTGCATATTAAAGAGTTGTATCTCTTATTATGGGAACCAGTAAGTCCAAAATTTGTAGGACAGGCTCACAGGCTAGAAACTAAAGCAGTTTGTCAATATTATGGTCTTCAGACAGAATTCCTCCTTTTCCAGAAAGACTCAAGTTTTGCTCTTAAAATAACCAACGGATTGGTTGAAGCCCTCACTTACATAAAACTGTCTATTCAAAGTGTCCCAACTTCAAACTGTACTACAAAGCAGCAGTAAATAAAACAGCATGGTATTGGAATAAATACAGACCTGTGGACCTATGGAATAGAGTTGAGTATCCTGACACCCATCCTCAAACACATGATCATTTAATCTTTGATAAAAGTGTAAAGAGTTTGAAATGGAGCAAGGAAAGCCTCTTCAACAAGTGGTGCTGGGAAAACTGGACAGCTACATGTAAAAAATGAATTTGGTCCTCTGTCTAACACCATGCACAAAAATCAGATCAAAATGGATTAAATATCTCAATATCAGACTTTAATCCATAAAGTACATTTAAGAAAATATAGGAAAAACACTCCACGAAATTGAAGTTAAAGGCATCTTCAAAGGTGAAACAACACTAACAAAGCAACTAGAAGAAAAGATAAAGATATGGGACTACATGAAACTAAAGAGCTTCTGCACCTCAAAAGACACAGTGACCAAGATACAAAGAAAGTCCACAGAATGGGAAAGAATATTCACCAAATACCCACCTGACAAGGGATTAATATCCAGGATCTATCAGGCACTGGTAGAACTTTACAAGAAGAAAACAACCAACCCCATCAAAAAATGAGGGAGAAGAAATGAACAGAAACTTCGACAAGGAAGAAATTCAAATGGCCGAAAGGCATATTAAAAATGATTATCACTAATCATCAGAGAGATGCAAATCAAAATAACAATGAGATATCATCTCACACCACAGAGACTGGCACATATCCAAAAGAGCAAGAACAACAAGTGCTGGTGTGGATGTGGGGAAAAGGGGAGTCTCATCTGCTGGATGACAGGTTTAGCTAATCTGGGAACTTTGCTGTTTTACCCACTCACAGCTTAATATATTCTTTTCTTTTTTTTTTTTTTTTGCTTTTTGGGTCACCCTGGCAATGCTCAGGGGTTACTCCTGGCTCTTTGCTCAGGAATTACTCCTGGCGGTGCTCGGGGGACCATATGGGATGCCGGGATCGAACCCAGGCCAGCACAGGCCGGCCGCGTGTAAGGCAAACGCCCTACCCGCTGGGCTATCGCTCCGGCCCCTTACATATTCTTAAACCAAGGTTTATTATAATGGGATCTATCTTCTATGTAAACACTGATAGAGGGTGTGGCAGTTACAGAAGTCACTTTGACTCTGAAAACTTCTGACTTATTATACATCTACTAAAACTTCTATGTTTTCTAGATTGGGCACAACTCCTCTTTATACCCACTGCACCCAGCATGGGACAGTTAGAATTTACCAGGAGATTACCACCCTCGCTATGTTGAGACTCATTGTATCATTGTCTTCCCATTGTTCATTGATTTGCTCAAGCGGGCACCAGTAACATATTCATACATCCTGTCACATGCTAGTGTAGCCTAATGCCATCTGCTTGCTCCAGGAACATGAAAAGCCTCAAACCATTCCTTCAGGACATGGAATGAGGTCTATAATTGTTACTGTTTTTGGCATATCAAATATGACACTGGTAGTTTGCCAGGAAGATTATATGTAGGATCATACTAGTTTGCTCTCAAGCAGGTGAGTGTGACCCTTTCTGTATAGGGAGAACAAGATACTCAAATCACCCTGGTGCAGATAATAAATAAGGACCTAGTGGGTACCATCTAGATTACATGAAAACCATGAAATTAAGATGTATTACTTTATATCAGCCCCCCTCTCTCCAGTGTTTTACATAAGAGATAATCTCAGAAGAAAGGATTAATCCTTGGTGTAATCCTTTGTTTACATTATATATATATATATGTATATATAATAGGGTGTGGCACCACCCTTCTACATTTTGTTTAGGGTTCTTTGTTGACAGGACCCTCCTGCCAACAGATAGAATTACTTTGGTGTTTATAAGGGGACTGACTTGAGGCATTCACCCATTATTTTCCTGCTCCTTCTTTTGGGTAGGACTCCTCTCTGGTGAGATCCTCTCTCTTTGGTGGAGACTTTGGCTCTCTTGTATGGTCTAAGTCCTGACCAGGGCTAGAATTCTTTCATTATATTGGATTGTGGTGGTAGAAATTTTGTACTATTAAAAGCCTTTTTGGAACTGTGCCAGACTCGTGAGTTTTCATCCCTTCCCCCTGCAGCCTCGGAGGTACAAGAGAACTTCTGTCCTGATACTGTCGGGGGATCCCAGCAGCATCCCCGACACTCATCCATGTTGGTGGGAATGTCGACTGGTACAGCCTTTTTGGAAAACTATATGGACCTTCCTTCAAAGACTAGAAATTGAGCTCCCATTTGACCCAGCCATACCACTCCTGGGAATATACCCTGGGAAGCCATAAACATACAGCGGAACCACCATCTGCACTTTTATTTTCATAGCAGCACTATTCACAATAGCCAGAATCTGGAAACAACCAATGTGCCCGAGAACTGATGACTGGATAAAGAAACTTTGGTACATCTAACACAATGGAATACTATGCAACTGTTAGGAAAAATGAAGTTATGAAATTTGCCTATAAATGGATGGATATAGAGAGGATCATGTTGAGTGAAATTAACCAGAATGTTAAAAAGACAGATATAGAATGACTGCATTTATTTGCATGACATAACTATATATACATATACATATACATATTATGATACCAATATCAATGTCAGGCAAAACATGGATCACGAGGTCTTTCTTGTCAAAGGTGGAAATTACTACAAACGTTGGGAGTCAGAGATTAGATAAGACAGAGAGGGGAACTATCACTATCACTATCTTCCCGTTAATCATCTATTTGCTAGAGCGGGCACCAGTAATATCTCCATATGTCCTGTCTCATGCTAGTAGAACCCAAAGGCATCCGCTTGCTCCAGGAACATAGAGAGCCTCAAACCATTATATTAGGTCACGGGAATGACCTAATATAAATGTTACTGGTATTTGGCATATCAAATACTACACGAGCAGCTTGCCAGGCTTGCTGTGCGGGTGGCTAATAATTGTCGAAAGTGATAATACCAACCTAAAACTGTGCATTAAATACAGGCAAAGAGATACACATGATAATCTCTAAATGTATGTATTGTAATACACAATGTGTAAAGAGAAGGAAGAGAGAAAGAGAGAGAGAAAGATAAAGAACCTGCCATAGAGACAGGCTAGAGGAGGGGGAGGGAATCAGGGACATTGGTGGTGGGAAATGGGTACTGGTGAAGGGATGGGTGCTGGAACACTGTAAGACTGAAACCCAAATATGAACATCTTATGAACATCTTTGTAATTGTATATCTCATGGTGGTGTAATAAAATTTTTTTTTAGAAAAGGGTCCAAAAGATTTTTGGTCACTTCTTATATCTATAAAATACTTTCACAGCAACGTCTACACTAGTGTTGGACCAAATTGCTTGGTACCATAGCCTGCCTTAGCTGACTTACAGCGTTTAACCATCACAGAAGTTCTATGTACTCCCTTCCCCCTCACTTCTTTCTTGCCTTCCATCTTCTCCTTTTCTTTCCTGAATCTCAACCTTACACTCTCAGGCACACACACACACACACACACACACACACACACACACACACACTTTTTTCAGGCATGGGGAGCTTTTGGGGGAGGTACACACAGCAGTGCTGGGCAGAGAGGAAAGTCATTCCTGTTGAAAGGATAGGGAATGAAAGAATAGTAGTTTGTCTCAAATTTCCACCAACAGAGATCAGTAAGAGCCCCCTCCACCCACCCTGAGTGCTGGTGCCTCTCTTACCCAGGATAAGGTAAACAAGAGGGGGCCTGTGGAATGTGGGCAGGGCAAGGAAGATGGCTGTGGAATGTGGGTAGGACCAGGAAGTTGACCTGGTGCGCATGTGAGACGTGCCAGGCCTGGGTGGGCTCATAGTGGGCATGCCCCACCTGGATGGACAGGTCAAGGTAGATGACCCTGGGTACATGCATCACATGCCCTACCTACTTGCTCATGTGACTGCACTCCCATAGGCTAAGGAGCAATATGCCTTAAGTGGATAGGCTAGAGATAAGATATTACAAATTGATTGACTATGTGCTGCGTGGGCCCTGCTGTGATGGACAGGAAGAGCCTTCATAAGGGGGCCTTTTGAGGAGGGCTCAAGGTCCTTCCTGCCTGTTTGGACCTGCGAGTCCTTGTGGGAGCTGGACCCTGGCTAGCCAGCACAACAAACTCTGCTTTGTTCATTGCATTCCTGTGTGACTCTCTGTTTCTGAAAGGGGATAAGATTCATGGACAATAACACTAGCTGTGTTCATAGGTTCATATATGTCAGGGATTAAACATGGGCTCCCCATATGCAAAGAATAAGTTCCAGTCCTTGAAATGAAAGTCCTTGGCCCTAAAAAGTGTATTAACACATATATATTCAGGAGAGGTTAAGACTATCAATATTTCTTTTCTTATTTTCAGATGGTCATAATAAGCACTTCTTGTTGTCTAGTTAATGCACTCTAGGTGAAGATGACTTTTCTTAAATACCTTTGTGGTTCGCCACTCTGTAATTTTTAACAGGAAATGTTTTCCAAGAGTTCAACAATTAGGATTAGAATCAACTAGTCACCGAGCATGTTATGATCTAGAATTTCATTCTGCATCCTAAAACTACTTCTGAAAATAAAAATTAAAACAGTAACAGCCAACATGGAGAATTTCAGAGCTTGATATGCTTTATCATTTCAGTTGGCACTACACACACTTCAACAAAATTCACATTTTAGCTTTTTGTAATCTATCTCCTTTCTTGTAATGATGCGTTGGAATTTTCCACTTCTGTTATAATAAAGATGTTCAAATTTTTCCCATTTGCTTTGTTGTATATTTTACTTTTTTTCTGCCTATCATTCAGTAAAAAAAGGTTAATAATATTTGTCTTTCAGATCACTTAAACTGCTTCAAAACCAGAAAGTATAGCATTTAACCATCAATGCTATATCTACTATCAACTTTCAATTGAGAGTAGAATTGGGTGTCTTAAATATTCAAATGTCCGTGGATGCAAAATTGTGAACATATAAGTTATTTTTCTTCACCAATCATGCATCTTACAAGCAAGTTTATGCTTGAGACATTTGGATCAAGCCACATGATTCTAAAATGAAAATATCCCAAAAACAGTGCTCTGAGGGAGTTAGATAAACCATTTATTCAGAGCCAAGTCTCCCTCCTTGATGATTTGCACAGGGAATTGTCTAAGAGGAGGTAGTTCTGTTTGCTCTGCTGATTCATTGTATTGAGCTTATTTTTTTATTATATATTTTTTTGGCTTTTTTGGGTTATACCCAGCAGAGGTTACTCTTGACTCTGCTCTCCAGAATTACTCCTGATGGTGCTTGGGGGACCATGTAGGATGCTGGATATTGAACCTGGGATGGCTGAGTGCAAGACAGATGCCCTACCCCTTGTGCTATTGCTCCAGACCAGGAAAGATTTTATTTTTAGGGGCCAGAATGATATCACAGTGGGTAGGGCATTTGCCTTGCATGTGGCCAACCAGGGTTCGATCCCCAGAATCCCATATGGTCCTCTGAGCACCACCAGTAGTAATTCCTGAATGAAGAGCCAGGAGTAACCCCTGAGTACTGCCAGGTATGACCCAAAAAAGCAAAAAACATATATATATATATATTAAGCTTTTAGTTATTCTATTTTTAGTTAAATTTCCTTCTTTTATCTTTTTTTTCTTTTATTAATATTTTTCCTCTTTGAAAATGAAGTTTGAAATTTGCCTATAAATACATGGACATGGAGAGGATCATGTTGAGTGAAATTACCCAGAAGGAAAAAAGACAGATATAGAATAACTACATTTATTTGCATGATATGAATATATATATATGTGTGTGTGTGTATATATATGTATAAATATATAAAATGAAACCAATATCCAAGGTCAGGCAAAACATGGATCAGGTGGTCTTGTCAAAGGTGGAATCTACCACAAACGTGTGAGTCAGAGGTTAGGTAAGATGGAGAAGGGAACAGTGTGCTAATAATTGTCGAAAGTGATAATACCAGCCTAGAACTGAGCATTGAACACAGGCAAAAAGATACACATGATAACCTCTAAATGTATGTATGGTAATCCACAGTGTGTAAGAGAAGGAAGAGAGAAAGAGACAGAAAGAGAGAAAAGAGATAAAGAACCTGCCATAGAGGCAGGCTGGGGGGGAAGGGAATTGGGGACCTGGTGGTGGGAAATGGGCACTGGTGGAGGGATGAGTGCTGGAACACTGTAAGACTGAAACCCAAACATAAACTTCTTTGTAATTGTGTAACCATATCTCACGGTGGTATAATAAAATAAATAAATATATATTTTTCTCTTTGCATATAAATTATATGTTCCTTTACATCATTTATAAAATTTGTATTTTTGTATATAAAAAGTTCAATATAAAATTTCTTTTATATTTTTATTTATTAGTTTCGGTGTTTTGAAATATTTGTTTCCCAAATGTTTTAATTGTTTACTGATGCATTCTTATGACATCTGCTTTAAGACCCTTGCCGGGTCCTTCTGGAATCTGATTTATGGCGACATGTTTTCTGTGCATGTCTCTTCACATTTCCGCCTTGATCTTTCTGGGTCTTGGCACAGTAAGTGTGTTACTATAATACCATAGGTATTTTGTATCGATGTTTATTTAGACTTAATCATATTTGCATCTAGTGCAGGCACATGGGCGTGTTTGGCCGTTCCTGGCGAATTCCTCTGACTCTTACTGGGAGCAGGATACTGACTCACCCTTCTTTGCTGCAGATGGGCGGGGTGAAAGTTCACAGCCCTCCACTTGCAGTGTCAGCTTCTTGACAGAAATGGGGCAGTGACACCAGTCTGGTTGCCTCTCGGTGGGGTATCTGTTTAGCTCCAGGCTTGCCTCCACTGTCTCCAAAGTGGGAAAAAGGCTGACTGACACCTTTGGTTACTGCGGGAAGCAGGAGGGAGGGCGTCAGCTCTTTGGGAGATCCTGCTGATGTCATACACTCCAGCTTACACTTCTCCAGCAGTCTAATGAGAGCTGGTTAGAGGAGGTCCAGCTCTCTCCTGAGCCTGGCCTGGGCAAGAAGAATGAACAGTGATAACTCCATCTGCCTTTTACAGGTTTGTCCAGAGTGCCACCATTTTTAATTTTTTTTTTATATCACCATGAGATAGACAATTATAAAGCTGTTCATGATTGGGTTTCAGTCATAGGGTTTTAGTGTTGCAGCACCCATTCCTCCACCAGCGCACATTTCCCACTTTTCACATGGCCAGCACTTTTCTTCTCTCTCTCTCTCTCTCTCTCTCTCTCTCTCTCTCTCTCTCCCTCTCTCTCTCTCCTTCTTTCCCTCTTCTTTTGGTTGTAGTGATTGCAATACATTGATGGGTTATCATGTATATCCCTTTACCAACTTTCAATGATCTGTTCTAGTCTGGCGTTGCCATTTCCAACAATTGTTACAGTGCTACCCATCGACCCTGTGCTTGATCACTGTCCTTGAGGGTCGCTCGGATCAATGCCTGCTCCAAGCATGGAAGGAATCTCAGTCTCTCCACATTCCCTTTATTCTTGTTTGTGGCTTGAAGGCTTTGCTTTCAGAGATTTCCTGCCTTTGTTCTCCTTCCTCATTTTAAAAATTCTCTTTGCACAGTCTCAGTAAACCACTTGATTTAGATTTCTTTACATAGTTATATCAATGTGGGGCTCTGTTCTAAAAGGGAGTTTGGCAAGTAAAATAAATTCAGCAACATTAACTGCTCTGCTCCTTTCAGTTCATCTTAAGACAAAGTCTGATATTGAGAATGACAAATGCCTCCTTTACTGCCTTTCTGAAACTGTCCCACCCCATCGCTTTCCTGACTTGCTTGTGCAAAGACATAAGAATTTACTTCCACACCTATGTTTTGGGAATAGATAATTTGCCATATTTTTTGTTTGTTTGGTTTTGTTCGGGAGACATCCAGCGATGCTCAGACCTTACTCCAGGCTGAGTCCAGAAATTACTCTTGTTGGGGTTTGGGGCCCACATGGGAATCAGACCTGGGTTGGCAAGTACTATCTCTCAGTTCCAACTTGCCATCTTAAAAAATTTTCTTTTTTATAACTAATGACTCTGTTTTAGAATGTGGCTATTCAGAGTAATGAAATACACTTGTTGCCACTACTATCCTCTTTCCCAAATCATCTCCCTCCTTCACTTCTTCAACGCCCACCACCACTGCTTTTTCTTCTCAGAACAGCAGGGTGATGTTGTCTCTGCTACTCCATCATGAACAAGGTGCATCCCATCATGTGTGCTTATCTAAATCTAAGAAAAAGATTCTCACTTTGAGTCTCCAAATAATTGAAGCTTTCTTTTCTAAAATGTCAGTGATGATAATTGCAATAAGGGAAATTTTCAACTGGTCTTACAGTCAGCAGCATGCAATGATCAAAGTAAAATTTTCTATTGTGGTATTAAAATTTCCTAGTTAGAGACAATAATAAATATGTATGCATTCAAAACAAATATACAATATTCTTGTCAATGACTGAGATTGAGTTTTTCTTAATAATGTTTGGGCATTTGCCTTTTTAGTCGGGAGCTTAATGGTTCCATAGTTTTCAGAGAAATAGAGATAGGGAGTAATGAAAGTCATCTTTTAGAGTGAAACAGGAATGTATTTATCAAGAAATTAAAATAATCTCTAATTCAGAATCAAAGGACAATTTGAAATCCCTGAATAAAAGAAGCTTTCCCTTGTTTTAGAACTGGACGATTTTCTTTTGGTGCTCAAGTTTAAAAGGAATTTAAGGGGCTGGAGTGAAAGTCTAGCGGGTAGGGTGTTTGCCTTGCATGCACTGGGCTCGATCTCCAGCATCCCATATGGACCCCTGAGCAGCGCCAGGAGTAATTGATGGTGCAAAGCCAGGAGAAACCCCTGAGCATTGCCACGTGTGACCCAAAAAGCAAAAAAAAAAAAGGGGGAACTTAAGATGAAATTTGCATAAGAAAAGAATAAAAAATTAGAAGTGACTACTAATATGATTTTATTAGGAGTAATAAGATGAATATGACCAAATTTCAAGTACAAATACTGCTTACCTTCAACTACTCAGCAAGTATTTTTTCAGTGTTCAAATAGTTTATTTTATCCTCAATTACTACTTGATAAACCATAATGAATTCATTTATTCCTAGACAACATTTCGTGTGTAATACACAAATACACAAATGTACATATACACATGGACATATCTTCAAGGACTGTTATCTTTGCCAGTGATATTTTTACCATGTTTGATATAATAGAATTAGATTCTTTTAAAATTCTATTGTCCTATATTGTCTCTTTCTTTTTTCCTGTAGGTTAGTGCTTGTGAAAAAAAAATGGGCAATTACTGAAGAAAAAAAGAGGTTATTATTTATTTCTACATCGAAGTTGGCATGTAGTAAATTTGTGAACACTTTGAAATACAGATCTAGTATTCTATGGCTGTCAAATTAAAAGAAAATGGATTAGATGCCAGAAGGAGAGATATATTTTCCCAGAGTTCTGGAAATGAGATATTAAGAATTCAAAGTATTATTACTCTTGATTCCTTCTAAGACTTCTCTCCTTGTTTGATAGTTGGCTCTCACCATTTCTTTCACATGCTCTTTCTCTCATGTGATCTTTCCTCTCTGTTAACAGTTCTATACTAATCTCTTTTTTTCTTTAATGTCTGATTTTATTATAATATAAACCATTTATGTCAGTAATCTCCAAAATGTTTCCCTTTGTATATACCATAATGTTTATGTCAAAATATTTTTTGGATTATAATTTTATTATAATCCAAATTTAATTCTATTATATAAAATTTAATTTTATTATACCACCAAGAGATACAAAGTGACTACATTTATTTCCGGGATATAAAATATAAAATACAGATGGTATAGATAAAATGTATAAATATATTTATTTATAGTACATATAATATATCAATTGATCACTTGATCACTTGATATCCCGTTATTCGTCGATTTGCTCAAGCGGGCTCCAGTAATATTTCCATTTGACCCTATCACATGCCAGTGTAGCCCAATGGCATCTGGTTGCTTCAGGAATACCAAGAGCCACAAACCATTCGTTCAGGGTCTTGACGAAGAAGTCTGACCGTCTTGTAGGTGGGCGGCCAATAATCTTTTGACATCCTGTGGGATCCAGACAGTAGCGACTCTAGTCCAGAGGTCATCTACAAATTGCATTACATGTCCAGCCTATCTGATTTTCTATGGCTTGGCAAACGAGACAGTGTCCCTGACTCTGGAATAGCGACAGAGCTCCGGGTTCCTTCTTTCACTTGCATGAGATGTGATATTCCAAGCATAGCTCTTTCGATTCCTCTTTGGGAGACCCAAATAGTAATCTCATCCTGCTTTCATAGGGCCCAGGTCTCTGAGGCATATATTAATGCAGGGAGAATGGAGTTGAAGAGATGTGCCCGGAGTTGGAGTTCTTTGTCCTTTTAGCTATTTCTTCAATGATTTTGAAGGCATTCCATGCTGCTCTCTTCCTCCTGCATAGCTCAGGTTTTAGGTCGTTCATCATGTTGACTTCTTGACCTAGGTACACATAACTGCTGCATTCAGAGATGTTTGTTCCACTGAGAGTGAATGGGGCCTCTGAAACTAGTTCATTTTTCATGAACATAGTTTTGCTGAGATTCAGCTGTAGACCTATCTTTCCACATTCTCGGTCGAAGTCAGCCAGCATTTGTGCCGCTTGGCTAACGTTTGGTGTTATTAGAACGATGTCATTAGTGAAGCGGAGATGGTTTAGTTGCCAATCGTCTATCTTTGCTCCCATTCCTTCCCATTCAAATTGTTGCATGATGTTTTCAAGGGTGGAGCTGAAGAGTTTTGGTGAAATGGTATCACCCTGCCAAACCCCTCTTTTGACATTGATGATCACTTCTTTATAGAATGGTGAGATCCTGGCGGTGAATCCGTAATACAGCTCGCGAAGGATTTTGATGTGTTGGGTTTGAATGTTCTGTTTGGCTAGGGTTTTGATGACAGCTTCAGTCTCCACAGAATCAAAGGCTTTCTTTAAATCAATGAACGTGAGACAGAGCGGCATCCTGAACTCCCTACAAACTTCAATGAGCTTAGTTACCGTGTGAATATGTGATTGTGCTGAATCCTTTTTGGAAGCCAACTTGCTCGCATGGTTGCCCTTCATCTAATGATCTGCCAATCCTGTTCAGGATGACTCGAGTGAACAGCTTGTAGATGACAGACAACAGGCAGATGGGGCGATAGTTGCCAATGTCGTGGATGTCTCCCTTCTTGAACAGTAGAACTGTCTTGCTGGTTTTCCAATGGGAGTGCACCTTGCATTCAGACAGGTAGCGTGTGAAGAGCCGAGGCAGTGTACTGATGAGTACTGAAGGCAGATTCTTCAGGTGTTAGGGTCTGACTTTGTCTGGGCCTGGTGCTGTTCCCTTCTTTACTGACAAAATGGCATGTCAATTTCAGAAGGAAGAACATTGGGAACGACACATCCATCCTGCGGAATTTGGTATGTGGGCAGGTGGATGTGGCTATCAAAGAGATCTGAGTAGAAGTCATGGATAATCTTCTCCATTGCCTTTCTGGATGATGTGATCGATCCATCAGGACATTGGAGGGCAGTCATCTTGGTCTTGTAGTTGGCGAAGGACAGGCAGGCTCTGCGAATGCTTTTCCTGGCTTCTGCTGCATCTTTCAGTACTTCTGCTTTCTCTCGTTGAGGTCTTCCTTTACCTCTTCTCTGCACTGCTTTCAAAGTTGGATGTAGCATTTGGTCGCCTGAGGCTCGAGCCTCGTCATGTTGGCGATTGAGCTCGAGAGTTTTGAAGACAGTTTTCTTTAGTGGTTTTTTCTCTCTCGGCATTCTTCGCACAATCATGGAGGTGCTGAACCAGTTGGTTGTATTCTTCATCGATGTCATCAATGATGGTATCTTCCCATGTTGCTGAAGTGATGCCAAAGAGTTCACAGTTGGTGGTCATTCTGGGGAGTTCTCTTTTTAAAGTTTGCAGCCTTTTCTCCCCCTTGCGTGAAGTAGAATTTTGCATGAAGTTGGCGGTGGTCCTATCCTGTTTGGAATTTTGGGAGACAGCAACATCCGTCAGGCAAAATCTTCCATTAAGATGATGTGGTCAATTTCATTGTGGAACTGTCCACCAGCGGATTCCCATGTCCAACATTTTGATTTAGCTTTCGGAACTGTGAGTTCCCATGAATGGTCTTGGTGGACATGATGAACTCAGATAGTCTCTCACCCTTTTCTTTCCATTCTAGGCCATGGGTCCCGATGTGGAGTTCATCGGCGATCTTCTTGGTCCTATCTTGGCATTAAAATCACTGACTATGATCTTGTAGAAGGTGTGCTCTTTTTTACAGAACTCCTCCAGTTCCATGTAGAATTTCTCAGTTTTTTCTTCCTTGTATGTGGATGTAGACAATGAAGATAGAAACTGCTGGCAGTGTGCCACATCTCTTCAAGTGTAATCGTCCTATTCGGTTTGTTAGACATTCAAATGAATCAATGTTCGCGGCCAGGTTCCTGTTGACAAGGACACCGGCGCCACTGGCGCCTCTTTCATCACATGTTCCGAGGAACAGTTCTTCTCCAGTGTCAAAAACAACGTGATGCAATTGACACCTCCTCGTCTCAGTCAGACCAATGATGCCATACCTGATCTTTTGCGCTTGCACCAACAGGTCCTCGATATATGCTTCCATTGCCAGTGTATGTGCATTGAAAGTATAGACTGTCATTTTAGTCCTTCTTTGTTTTGGCAGCTTAATATGGCCCTGAAATTTTTCAGGCCCTCCTTGTCCATCCTTCTTAGTTTTGCCGTATTATGGGCTTTTTCAGGGTCAGGAAGATGAACTTTTTTTTTATTATTATTGGTTTTGGCATATTGAATACGCATCGGAGAGCTTGCCAGGCTCTGCCGTGTGGGTGGTATACTCTTAGTAGCTTGCTGGGCTTAGCACTGCCAGGAGTAATATGCTATATTATATCATTTGATCACTTGACATCCCGTTATTCGTCGATTTGCTTGAGCGGGTGCCAGTAATATTTCCATTTGACCCTATCATGTGCCAGTGTAGTCCAATGGCATCTGGTTTGCTTCAGGATACAAAGAGCCTCAAATCGTTCATTCAGGGTCTTGACTAAGAAGTCTGACTATCTTGTAGGTGGGTGGCCACGTGATCTGTTGACATCACGTGGGATCCAGTCGGTAACAGCTCTAGTCCAGCGAACATCTCCAAATCACATTACATGTCCAGCCCATCTGATTTTCGATGCCCTGGCAAGCGAGACAGTTTCCCTGACTCTGGAACAGCGACAGAGGTTGGAGCCCCGGTTTCTTCTTTCACCTAAGTGAAGTGTGATATTCCAAGCATAGCTCTTTTGATTCCTCTTTGGGAGACCCGAATAGCATTCTCAATCTGCTTTCGTAGGGCCCAGGTCTCTGAGGCATATGTTAATGCAGGGAGAACGGTGGAGTTAAAGAGATATGCCTGGAGCCGGAGCCTCTTTGTCTTTTTTAGCTATTTCTTCGATGCTTTTGAAGGCATTCATGCTGCTCTCTTCCTCCTGCACAGCTCAGGTTTTAGGTTGTTCATCATGTTGACTTCTTGACCTAGGTACACATAACTGCTGCATTCAGAGATGTTTGTTCCATTGAGAGTGAATGTGGCCTCTGGAACTAATTTAGTTTTCATGAACATAGTTTTGCTGAGATTCAGCTGTAGACCTATATTTCCACATTCTCAATCGAAGTCAGCCAGCATTTGTGCCACTTGGCAAATGTTTGGTGTTATTAGAATGATGTCATCAGCGAGGTGGAAGTGGTTTAGTTGCTGACTGTCTATCTTCACTCCCATTCCTTCCCATTCTTATTGTCGCATGATGTTCTCAAGGGTGGCGCTGAGGAGTTTTGGTGAAAGGTATCACCCTGTCGAACCCCTCTTTTGACATCGATGATCACTTCTTTGTAGAATGGTGAGATCGTGGTGGTGAATTCGTAATATAGCTCACGAAGGATCTTGATGCATTTGGTTTGAACTCCCTGTTTGGCTAGGGCTTCGATGACTGCTTCAGTCTTCACAGAATCAAAGGCTTTCTTTAAATCAACGAACATGAGATTGAGTGGCATCCTGAACTTCCTACAAACTTCAATCAGCTTGGTTACCTTCGTTGGTTACCTTCTATCTTCATTGTCTACGCACCAACATCCACATACAAGGAAGAAGAAACTGAGAAATTCTACATGGAACTGGAGGAGTTCTATAAAAAAGATCACACCTTCTACAAGATCATAGTCAGTGATTTTAATGCCAAGATAGGACCGGAGAAGATCGCCCGATAAACTCCACATCTTTGTGGCCGCGCGTTTTAATCAATAAATGCGTGAGATGAGAGGCTACCACCAGCATGGCAGAGCCTGGCAAGCTACCTGTGTCATATTGATATGCCAAAAAGTAGTAACATTTATAGACCTCCTTGGCCTGAAGGAATGGTTTGAGGCTCTTCATGTTCCTGCAGTGAACAGATACCCTTGGGCTACACTAGCTACACAGGACGTATGGAGATGTTACTGGTGCCCGCTCGAGTGAATCGATGAACAACGGGAAGACAAGTGATACAAGTGATTGCTTTAGTTGTGTATTGTAGGTCTAATAGTTGGTGTCTCCACTGTCATTTGTTTTAAGGAAACTTTTCTTTTATTCTTTGATTTGATCCTTGATTCAGAGGATATTTAACAATATGTTGTTTAATTTCCATTTAGTCTCCCCCCCTTTTATAAAAAAGCAATTTATTTCTACTTTTGTGGTTTGGTAGTCTGAGAAGATACTTGGTATGACTTCTATTTGTGTGATTTTTGTGGATGTTCAAATTGTATCTCCACACATGATCTGTTCTGGAGTTCCCATGCATAGTGGAGAAGAATGTATATCAGAATTTTTACATGGAGTGTCCTGAATATCCTATTAGATCCGGTTTCTTCCAGTTCCTCATTTGGGGCTCTTGCTTCATTATTGTTTTGTTGATCTGCTCAGTGATTTAAATGGAGTATTGAAGTCTTCCCTTTCATTTGGTTCATGTTGGATAACAGGCCTAGCTAACTTGGGAACTTTGATGTTTTATCCACTCACAGCTTAATATATTTGCATATTCTTAAGCCAGGGTTCATACTAATGAGATCTCTCTTCTATGTAAATCTGATGGAGGGTGTGGCAGTTACAGAAATCACCTTGACTCTGAATGAGTAACTTCTGACTTATTATTATACATCTACTAAGACTTCTATGTTATCTAGATTGGGTACAGCTCCACTTTATACCCACTGAACCCAGCATCGGACAGTTAGAATTTACCAGAAGACTACCACCCTGGCTACATTGATACAATAGGATAATACCTTTAAGATAATAGGATCATACAAGTTTGCTCTCAAGCAGGCGAGTGTGACCCTTTCAGTATATGGAGAACAAGATACTCAGAATCACCCTGGAACAGATAATAAATAAGAAGGATCTTGTGGGTACCATCTAGATTACATGAAGCCCATGAAATTAAGATACATTATCTTATACCACCATTCTCCCTGCATTAACATACGCCTCAGAGACCTGGGCCCTAGGAAAGCAGGATGAGAATGCTATTCGGGTCTCCCAGAGAGGAATCAAAAGAGCTACGCTTGGAATATCACACCTCACTCAAGTGAGAGAAGGAATCGGAGTTCTGACCTCCGTCGCTATTCCAGAATCAGGGGCGCTGTCTTGTTTGCCAAGGCATCGAAAATCAGATGGGCTGGACATGTAATGCGATTTGGAGACAACCGCTGGACTAGAGCCGTTACCGACTGGATCCCACGGGATATCAAAAGATCACGTGGCCGCCCACCTACAAGATGGTCAGACTTCCTTGTCAATACCCTGAAGGAACGGTTTGAGGCTCTTCATATTCCTGAATCAACTAGATGCCATTGGGCTACATTGGCACGTGATAGGGTCCAATGGAAATGTTACTGGCGCCCGCTCGAGCAAATCGATGAATAACGGGATTCAAGTGATCAAGTGATCAAGTGATCTTATACCAGCCCCCTCTCCCTCTCCAGTGTTTAACCAAGAGATAATCTCAGAAGAAGGGTTTAGTCCTTGGCATAATCCTTTGTTTAGAGCTGTAGTAGGGTGTGGCACCACCCTTCTACACTCTTCTACTATCTAGAAGCTGCTTAGGTTTCTTTGTTTACAGGACCTTCCCTGCAGTTAGGATTACTTTTGTGTGTATAAGGGGACTGACTTGAGGAACATTTTCCTCTTTGGTAGGACTCCTCCTCTTCTGTGGGACTCTCTCTGGTGGAATCCTCTTTGGTAGGAGACTTGGACCCTCACATATGGTCTAAGTTCTGACTAGAACTAGAGTTCCCCCATTATATTGGATTACAGTGCTAGAGCATGTTTAATATTAAAAACCTTTTGGAACTGCACCAGACTCGTAAGTTTTCATCAATTCTCCGGCTGCCTCGGAGGTAGAAGAGAACTTCTGTCCTGATACTGTTGGGGACCCCAGTGACTCCCCAACAGTTCATATATGTTGATGAGAGTTTAGTCCTCTTGATCTATGGATTCCTAAGCCAGTATGTAAAGTCTTTATCTATTTTTTTATTATATTCTTTAGTTTGAATGCCATTTGGTCTAAAACCAGTATGGCTGTTCCTGATTTTTCCTGTCTTCCATTAGTCTTCTATCCATTTACTCCAAATTTGTGTTTATCATAAGAGTTTAAGTATACTTCCTGTAAGCAGCAGAAGGTTGGTAATTTTTTCCTGATCTACTTTGTGTCACTTTATGAGGGAGTTTAGTCTGTGAAATTATTGATATGAAGAGATCTGTTGCCTTGTCTATCTGAAAGCGTAACTGTTTGTGCTATGTGATATTTCCTTTTTTGTATGTGGCCTTTTAATGTTTTTGCCAGAGCTGAATTAGATTGCAAATATGTACTCAACTGCTATTCAGTTACTGAGAATATTCTGAGAATATACTGAGAATATTTCTATCCTTTCTTCCATTCTGAGTGATAATCTTTTTTGGTAGGATATTCTAGGTATGAAGTTTTTTCCATTAAATGTTCTATATATTAATCCATGCTTTTCATGCTTACATTGCCTCACTATAGAAATCTGTGAATCTGATGTTTTCTCCCTCATTGATGAGGCTTTGCTTCTTTCTTGTGGCTGTTAGGAGTCTTTTTTCTGCCTTTGGTTCTTGGCATTGTTTTATTTACTCTGGTTGGGACCCTTTGAGCCTCTGAATCTTGCTTGTCAGATTAGGGAAATTCTTCCCATCTAGTCCTCCAACTGTTTTTCTTTTCCTCTTACTCTTTCTTCTCCTAGGATTCCTAAAATTCCCCGCCCCCTTCCCCCCCTGCAGTGTCAGGGAGCAGGATCAAATCCCCTTCTGCCCTAAGGGGACTTGTGGCCAGTGGATAAAGACTCATGAATTCAGCAAAATTCAAAATTCACACAGGTTATGGCATTACAATCCACGATCAAGAAAACCCCAAAATTTCCATTCTAACCGGACCTACACCATGTGCTCAGTTTGGTACCTAGGCCAAGATGGCCTCTGCCCCTGAACCGTATGCTTAGGCCGGAGGTGGGCCCCAAACAGCAAGCAGAAAGAAAGGAATCCAAACAGGCAGAGATCCAAGAGGGCAGAGAGCATGAAAGGAAGGAAGCTTCTTCTTTTATATCTCTTTTGCCCCTGACCAGGCCCACAAGAAAGGGTCTCATTTAGAGCCAATTCTATCACATTCAGGTTTGTGAACCTAGTGAGCTCACCTGACCCAGGCCGTTCAAATGCTAAACTGCCCTAGCCAAGATCTGCTTCAGAAGCTTCCCTGCAGGTACTAGTAGAGATGGGGGGAAAGGTATCTGAGGTTAAATGATCTCAGATTAATACAAAAGGTGTATATTTATACCATGAATAGTCTACAGCCAGGTGTATATTTCTCCAAACTTCCATAAGTTCAGGGTTGTTCTGGGTACTAGCCTTTAGAATTACTGAGAGCCATGCTCGCTTGCCAGGAGGCAAAAGCATTTCTCTCTGATTTAATTTTGGCTATTTTATTTAAAAGAGGATCCAACATAGCCAGGCAAACTCTTGTAGAGTTGTCCAGTCCCACAGGGGATCGGGGAAATCTGCGGTAGTTACACCAGCTATAATAGAATTTAAGGTAAGAATATTCCACCACATAGAGACTGACAGATCCAAACTGTTTTCCTGTCCTCTGTCTGAAATGTGGTCTGCAGGAGATAGCACCAGGCAAGATGCAAAGGCTCTGGGCAGCCATGACCAGGGCATTTACTCCAACAATTTACCTTATCTCCAGGTGTAGTGATTTGCTTTTCAGCTTTAGTCATATTGCTTCTAAGGCTTGCTACTACATTCTTAATTTTCATTGCTTCTGTTTGAACAATTTCTTTAATTTTTTCAATCTCTCTTCCAGGTTTGTAGGAAATCATCCCCATGACAACAGCAACAACAAAACCCCAAGATTGAGATATTTCCCTGAGTAAAACAGTTTAGGTATGATTTGCAAGCGCACACAGGAAAAAAATAGAATAGCAGGAAAGGATAGATTATGATTATTTGCAGGCTGCATGTGTGTGCCCAGGCAGTAGGGAAAAATAGAATATAAAATTGTCAGGACTTTATATACTTATGGGTACTTCTAATTGGTTATGTGAAACGTCTCAGCCTTTACTCTTCCTTTACCCATTACATGTGTATGTACTTACTAACTGCCCTTAATGTCTCTGCCAGCTCGGCTGTAGGAGTGTATTATATTGAATAAATGGCCTCCCTGTGAGCGATTCAGATGATTGTAAAGCTTGGGCAGTCCCTGTGTGCATTTCTGTCTCCATGTGAGTCTGAAGTGAAGGTGGGAGTTATAGAACCAGTTTGGCAAGACTCACAATAAACTTGTGTTAGTTTGTGAAGAAAATACTGAAAAGTAAATGTGCATCAAATAAAATTTTCTTTAACTATATTCATTTTATTCCATTAATTCAGGTGCTATGGATCAATTGTTTTGTGGAATTATACTTGTTCTTTATATTTATGAGCTGTTGGGGAGTCACTAGGGTCCCCAACAGTATCAGGACAGAAGTTCTCTTCTACCTCCGAGGTCGCCAGGGAACAGATGAAAACTTACAAGTCCAGCGCAGTTCCAAAAGGCTTTTAATGGTAGAACAAACTCTATAACTGCAATCCAATATAATGGAAAACCTCTGACTCTGGTCAGAACTTAGGCCTTGCATGAGGGCCCACGTCTCCCACCAAAGAGGATCCCAAAGAGAGAGTTCCACCAAAGTGGATTCCACCAGAGTGGATCCAGTATCTCAACAGTATCCAGTATATCCAGTATCAGTCCTCTTATATACACAAAAGTAACCCTAACTCCAGAGAGGGTCCTGTCAACAAAGATCAACTAAACAGCTTCTGGAGAGTAGAAGAGTGTAGTAGGGTGGTGCCATACCCTACTACACCTCTAAATAAATGATTATGCCAAGGACTAATCCCTTCTTCTGAGATTATTTCTTATGTGAAACACTGGAGAGAGAGAAAGAGAGAGAGAGAGAGGGTGGCCTGGTATAAAGTTATGCATCTTAGTTTCATGGGCTTCATGTAATCTAGATGGTACCCACAAGGTCCTTCTTATTTATTATCTGCACCAGGGTAATTCTGAGTATCTTTGTTCTCTGTATAATGGAAAGGGTCACACTCGCCTGCTTGAGAGCAAACTAGTATGATCCTTCCTATTATCTTAAGTGATAGTCTCAAAGTAGCCAGGGTGGTAGTCTCCTGGTAAATTCTAACTGTCTCACTCTGGGTGCAGTGGGTATAAAGAGTTGCTGTGCCCAATTTAGATAACATAGAAGTCATATTAGATATATAATGATAATTCAGAAGTTACTCATTCAGAGTCAAGGTGACTTCTGTCACTTCTAACCCTCCATCAGTGTTTACACAAAAGAGAGATCTTAATAGCATGAACCCTGACTTAAGAACATGTAAATAGATTAAACTGTGAGTAAATAGATTAAATAGATTAAACAGCAAAGGTCCAAAGCTAGGTAGACCTTTCATCCAACAGTGAGCATTCTGGAGTCATGGTATTATTCACAGTTGTGTATAGAGGCAACACTAGAATTATACTCAGCCATTGAATTTTGTCATTTCTGCCCAGGTATATGACTGTTCATGTGTCTTCACAGTTTAATTTTAATCAATTCACACTTAATATGATAATCAATTTACTAGATCATATTTTCAACTACTAGATACATATTCTATTTTTCACTACTGTTATTCAGGAACCTATTTTTTTTATATTAATGAAACATTATCCACTGAATATTTCCTGAAACAGTAAGTAAACTTTCCCTCTACTATTCATTCACAGAATTTTATTTTTATTATTTTGTAGGGACACTTTATATGATGCTCAGCTAAGCAATGCAAATCTAAGGATTTAGTACTCAGGCTTAGCAATGTAGTCTTGGGCCTGGTGGTGCTCAGGGTAACCAGAGCCACACCTGACAGCACTGGGTATCAAACTCAGGATCTCACACATATGATCTGTCATTGGAGCTATCACCATAGCTCTGGATTTTAAGTCTTCCTTTCATCATAGTATATAATTACCAACCTCAATTCCCCCAATACTTTAGTCACTCTTTCTTGGAGTCTCTGAATAATATCTCCCATGAGCCCCAAATATCTGACCTTCAAAACACTTTTGAGCATTTACCTTAATCTCTGTCTTCTCGTTCATCCTCGATTAGCTCGAGCGGGCACCAGTAACATCTCCATATGTCCTGTCTCATGCAAGTAGAGCCCAAGGGCACCTGCTTGCTCCAGGAACATAAAGAGCCTCAAACCATTCCATCAGGTCATGGGTGTGAGGTCTATAATTGTTACTGGTATTTGGCATATCAAATACGACACGAGTAGCTTGCCAGGCTCTGCCGTGCGGGTAGCATACTCCCATAGTCATCTCCAAATCCAGCATTTATTGATGAACCGCATGGCCACAAGCGGCCGCGCAAGCCAGACTGTGATAGGCTGGTCTACTGGGTGGAGTTCTGATGAGGGGAAGTCCAGATGTGGAAAATGGAGGCCCTCATGGAGTGGGGGATTGTCTGGCTTATTGCAAGGCTCTGCTGGGGTGGCCGGCCAGGGATAGAACCCTCCATCCCTTCTGGGTGCCTTGTGAGAGGCTGGGCACAGGGAGAGCCAGTAGCAGCTCTGCCCCATGTCTGTGAGTCTCTGGATCAGTATACCTGGGCCAGATTTAAGAAAGACTGCTGCAGGGTGGATCTCGATGAGCCAGGTTGTGATAGGCTGGTCTGCTGGGTGGAGTTCTGATGAGGGGGAAGTCTGGATGTGGGAAAATGGAGGCCCTCATGGAGTGGGGGTCGTTTGGCTTGTTGCGAGGCTCTGCTGGGGTGGCGGGTCAAGGCTAGAACCCGCCATCCCTCCCAGGTGCCTCGTGAGAGGCTGGGTGCAGGGGGAGGCTAGTAGCAGCTCTGCCCCATATCTGTGAGTCTCTGGATCACTGTACCTGGGCTAGATTTAAAAGACTAGACAGACATGGGGCAGATTCACAGACATGGGGCAGAGCTGCTACTAGCTCTCCCTGTACCCAGCCTCCTCACGAGGCACCCAGGAGGGATGGCGGATTCCTAGCCCTGGCCCGCCACCCCAACAGAGCCTCGCAACAAGCCAGACGACCCCCACTCCATGAGGGCCTCCATTTTCCACATCCTGACTTCCCCCTTGTCAGAACTCCACCCAACTGACCAGCCTATCACAGCCTGGCTCATCGAGATCCACCCTGCAGCAGTCTTTTAAATCTAGCCCAGGTACCTTAATCTCTAAATACCATAAATCCCATGGGTCTGAGAAGTAAACATTAACTACCCTCACAAAGAACCTTATCACTGAATCTTGTACCATAGTCTAATATCTGATGGTCCCAGCACAGGTATGCTTTCTAAAATGTTATTATAGTTTATGTGTTAGGATAACAGTAGAGTTCAGGTTTACAGAATTAATGCACAAAGCTACTGCCCACCACCACTGTTGAAGTGCCCTTGATCCTCCACCTTGTCCCTACATTACCTGCATTCCTTCCTTCCCACCAATTCCCTCACTCTTTGTTGTCCTTGGGGGAGCCACACCCAGTGGAGTTTAGAGATCACTCTGGTAGGGCTCAGGAAACCTGAGTACCTCAGTTTCTTTTGCCATACTGAAACTTTTCAACTACATATATTTCTATGCAATTTTTGGTCATTGCCGGTGGAATCTGGTCAGACCCCTCTCATGTATAGATAGTTATCCCTTTTTTTCATCAGTGTAACTGATTGTTTATTGTCTACTACCCTCTATGTCTTCGACCCACTTTGAATTAATTTTTATTTATGGCGTGATACATAGATTCAATTTTATTTTTTACAGTAGGTTAGTTCTCCCAATACCATTTATTGAAAAGCATTTCATTCTCAACTTCAAGCACCCAACTCCTTTCTGTCCCATAATTTTTCTTCCAACTAACTTTCCCAATGCTATTAATAAACCTTAGTCCCAATCTGAGCAATTCAGTTCAACTGGAAATTCTTTCTATTGACAAAGAGACAAGTTTAAGAGAAAGTTATAAAAAAAAGTAAACCAAGTACACAAATGTACATCATGCGTCAATAAATATTATTGAAGCATGATGAATCTTCAATATGAATCTTCAATAAACATTAATGACAAAAGATGTATTTAAATTAGAAAACTTGAGATTTCCTGAAGATGAGAGAGTAGCTGCATTCATTAGGTTGTTGTCTCTTAGAGAACTGCCTCGTTTGATTCAAAGATATTATGGCTCAACATTCCCAAAGCCTTGAATCAAAGAGGTTATGGAAGAATTAGAAAGTATAAAATCAGGAGCTAAAGCTATAGTACAATGGGTAAGGCCTTTACCTTTCACACAGCTGACCTTATCTAAGTTTCTTCCCTGATAGCCAATATAGTCACCTAAGTAGCATCAGGAGTAATTCCTGAGTGCAGAGCCAGGAAGGCACTGCCAGCTGTGACAAGGAAGGAAGGCAGGCAGGCAGGCAGGCAGGCAGGCAGGCAGGCAGGCAGGCAGGCAGGCAGGAAGGCAGGAAGGAAGGAAGGAAGGAAGGAAGGGAAGGAAGGAAGGAAGGAAGGAAGGAAGGAAGGAAGGAAGGAAGGAAGGAAGGAAGGAAGGAAGGGAAGGAAGGAAGGAAGGAAGGAAGGAAGGAAGGAAAATAAAATATAAAATCAGAACCAGAACTTTAAATAAACCTGTCAAGTAAGACATGAAATTTAAAACCATTATTCTATGGGCACAAATAGAGTTTTAAAAAAATTTTATTTATTTATTTATTTATTTATTTATTTATTTATTTATTTATTTATTTATTTTAAGATGTTATTATATGACCATGAGATATACAATAACAAAGATGTTCATGTCTATGTTTTGATCATACAGTGTTCCAACACCCATCCCTCCACCAGAGCCCATTTCCCACCACCAATGTCCCCAATTCCTCCCCCTCCCCTAGCCTGCCTCTATGGTGGGTTCTTTATCTCTCTTTCTTTCTCTCTTTCTCTCTTTCTCTCTCTCTCTCTCTCTTCCTTCTATTACACACTGTGGCTTGCAGTACATCATTTAGAGGTTATCATGTGTATCTTTTTGCCTATATTCAATGCTCAGTTCTAGGCTGGTATTATCATTTTTTTATTATTAGCACACTGTTCCCTACTCTGCCTTACTTAATCTCCGACTCCCACATGTTTGTGGTAGATTCCACTTGGACAAGACCTCCTGATTCATATTTTCCCTGACCTTGGCTATTTGTATCAAAATACATATATACTTATATCATGCAGATAAATGCAGTCATTCTATATCTGTCTTTTTCCTTCTGGATAATTTCACTCAACATTATCCTCTCCTAAAAACTCAGTTTCATTTAACCTCCCACAAGAATACAGAAATTCTGTTAACTTAAAAGTTAACTGGAATGCAATTTACATAGTCAAAGCTGAGAAAAATCCATTCTTCAGACTAAAGCAGCACAGTTATAAAAAAGATCACAATGTTCTGAAAAGTCAGGTCTAGCTGAGAGCCATAAACGAGGGTAAGCAACCCACAGGTGCAGCACACTATCTTCCTGCAGCACTCTAGGTCCTCCCTCTAGTCCCTTCCACATTGTTCTGACCAGCGGAATTAATATGTAACAGAAAGAAAGAATGGTTACATGAATATTTCTTGATTTTTTATTTGTAGTACTCCTGAGTAATTTATCTTAATTATATAAAAGAAAATAGAATCAATGTATTCAGAAAAACATATCTAATATCTAAGTAAAAAAATCTCTTTGAGCTGCTAAATTGAACATAGTCATATTTTCACTCAAATTGCACTCATATTTTCACTCAAAGACCCACTCAAATATCAAAATATCAATAAAAACTCTCTCTTTTTCTTTCTCTCTCTCTTTTTCTCTCTCTTTCTCTCTCTTTATCTCTCTCTCTTTCTCCCCTCTCCCTATTGGGAAACTGCCAACAGTAACAGCCAACAAAGTGGGTGTTTCATCACAAGGGCCTGAGTGCCAGTAATTACTCGGGTGAGATACCACAGAGTATAGGGATCTCCAGTTCCCCGCCAGGCTGTGCTGGGAGCCTCCAGCACACTACCCTGAGATCATGGGGCTATATGGTGCTGGGGATCAAGCATGGGTTAGTCAAATATTATCTAAATCCAATACTGTCTCTCTAGCCCAAGATCATGAATTAGATCACTTGTATCACTTGTCTTCCTGTTGTTTATCGATTTGCTCGAGTGGGCACCAGAAACATCTCCATGCATCCTGTCACATGCTAGTGTAGCCAAGGGCATCTGCTCGCTCCAGGAACACAAAGAGCCTCAAACCATTCCTTCAGGTCATGGGAATGAGGTCTATAATTGTTACTGGTATTTGGTATATCAAATACGACACGGGTAGCTTGCCAGGCTCTGCTGTGCAGATGGGATACTCTTGTAGTCACCTTTCGTCTTGTGCATTTATTGATGAACCCGCTTTGTGGCTGCGCAAGATGGGCTTGTGATTAGCTTATCTGCTGGGTGGAGCTATGACGAGCTGGGGAGTCTGGATGTGGAAAATGGCGGCCCTCATGGTGTGGGGGGTTCCTCTGGCTTCTTGTGAGGCTCTGCTGGGATGGCAGGCCAGGGCTAGAACCCGCCTTCCCTCCCAGGCACCTCGTGATCAGTTGGGCACAGGGAGAGCCGGTAGTAGCTTTGACCCATGTATGTGAGTCTCTAGATCAGGCATACCTGGACTGGGCTTGAAAAAGACTGCTGTAGGGTGGGACTCTGACTAGCCGGGCTTGTGATCAGCTTTTCTGTTGGGTGGACTCTGACGAGCTGGGGAGTCTGGATGAATTAGATATGTGATCATTAATAATATGCAATAATATGCAATGATAGTATGTGATAACATGGGATTATTAATTGAGATCAAAGAGTTCCCAGGCTGGACCAGGGACCCTGGGCTCTGAGTGGTCTCAGAAGTTTCAGGAGGAGGGGGACAGCTTTTGCCTTGCACTACAGCCCACCAGGTTCAATCCCTTGCAACCCATATGGTCCCCTGAGTACCCCCAGAGCCAGGAATAAAGCCTTAGCATCACCAGGTATTGCCCAAAAAGAAAAAGTTTCAGGAGGAAGTTATAGCTTTCTGGCATCTGGTACCTGGAAGAGGGAGGCTCAAGGAGGAATTGAGGTCACTGTCCAGGGAAGGGGAAACACTGGACAGGGTGTCCTTGACATTCCACCTCCTTTCCTACTCTCACTTCCTTTTCCTGAAGGTACAGGAGAAGTCAGTGCAGGGTCCAGCTCTCTTCGAGGATGCCCCTCCCAGTAGAAGGGTGGGAATGGACACAGTACAAGAAGGGGGCCAGGGAAATGGCCCAGAAGGGGACAGCTCCAGTCCAGAGGCCCCGGGTCAGATGTCTAGGCAGTGTGGTGCGGAGACCAACCGGCCCCTTTATCCCAGAGTCAAAGGTGTCCATCCTTCACCTGAGCGTAGCCCCTCGCCTTATCCCAGGAGCTGAGACTTCCAAGCAGCAGCTGGGAAAACAAACCGTTTTTATATATTTTGTTTCTGCCTATGGTTTAACAAAGTTGTGTGTGTGTGTGTGTGTGTGCGTGCACATGCACACACCTGGGAATAGATTACTGCTCTTTTTCTAAAGCTAATATGCCTTTTACATTAGGAGCCTTCACTCTGAATAATGGTATATTTGGGTCTGGTAGGGCTACTTTCCTGCCATCTTTATAATTTTACATATGTATGTCCTTTTGTGAATTTATGAAATATGGTAAGATAAATGGGAGAGGTAACTATTGCAATATCATAGAAATTCTTCTAAAATATATGTAAACAAATGTTTAAAGATGTTTTTCTACCAAAGGAATATCAAGATTCAGTTCAATGCTCTATTTTCAACATTTTCCACAATTTTATAAAAAAAAGATAATCGAGATAATATCTCTGATAAAGAAAAATGCAAATTCAACAAAATACTCGAATATAAGACTTAAAAATGGGGCCAGAGGGCCGGAGTGATAGCACAGCAGGTAGGGCGTTTGCCTTGCATGCGGCCGACCTGGGTTCGATCCCCAGCATCCCATATGGTCCCCCAAGCACCACCAGGAGTAATTCCTGAGTGAAGAGCCAGGAGTAATCCCTGAGCATTGACAGGTGTGATCCAAAAAAGCGAAAAAAAAAAAGATGGGGCCGGAGCAGTAGTACAGTGGGAAAGGAGTTTGTGTTGCACACAGCCAACAGGGTTTGATCCCTAGCATCCCATATGGTCCCCTGAGCACTGTCAGGAGTATTTCCTGAGTGCAGAGCCCCTGAGCATTGCCAGGTGTGACCCAAAAAGCCAAAACAAAAAAAGACTTAAAAACATTTTTTAATATAGTTTTCATGGTGAAAACTTAAAGGAAATGTGTGTTGGAGGAGATAAGAAGTGCAGTGTCCACTCTTGGTGAGCAAAGGCTGCAGAGCTGGCCTTCATGGTGCTGTGTATCTGTGGGGGCTGCAGGCAGATGTCTCGTGTAGCAGCCTTGGGCAGCTCCATTTCCTCACTGTCTGTAGAGCACACTGGTCACTCCCTGTGGGATGAGTATGTCTTATCAACAGTATCCTCACAGACTGTGTGGTTACCCAGTTGGACATTTTGGACCTGAACCTGGTCCTCAGAGTCTTAAGAAGTTGGGATTGGCTTTTGAAAACCATGACATGGAAGTCACCCATTTCCAGAAGTCGAAACCAGCAGTTTCCTCCCACAAGGTGCAGGTGAGTCCCCAGGTGCACTGCCCTTGGACATCCTTCCCTGGGCACAGGCTCATCCATACCTGCTCATGCTGATACTGGAAAAAGTCAGAGCAGATGCATTTTTTGGTCTCTACCCACCATGACATCATGCTCTCACATGCCACCAGAGAGTGCCCTTGGCAGAGCTCGTGGCCTTGGAAAACAGAGTGCAGCCTGCTCTGAGGGAAAGCTAACATCGCATTGACAGACACCCAGCAGCCTCACTGAAACCCTGCAGACGGGGTGGGGAGTGCAGGAGGTGCCTTGGCACACAGGGAGCTGCAGCGTGTGGGTGAGGCTGCAGGGCCAGGCAGTAGGGAGGCTCCAGGGAAGATCCGGGCACCCTGCTGGATGCACTGGCTGAGCCTCCATAGGCACAATAGCTGACGAAATTTGAGATTTGAAGGTCTTGGTTAAAAGCATGATGCCCACTGCATTATAGATCAGGCCTTCATAAACTTTCTAACTCATGACTTCCTTCATCATATAGCCTTGTTTGTTTGTTTGTTTGTTTGTTTGTTTGTTTTTGTGCCACACCGGGAAGTGCTCAGAGCTTCCTCCAGGCTCTGTGTCCAGAGATCATTCCTGAAGGGCCTGTGGTGACCTGATGTGGTGCTGGAGATTGAGCTCTGGTTTTACTGCATGCGAGCCTTATCCTCTGTCCAGTCTCTGGCTTCTCAACAGAGAAATTTTTACTTGATCATGGGTATATAAGTAAAATAAAAAGGTACACAAGTTAAATATTTGCTGATAATAAAAATCACTATCACTATCTTTAGTGCGGACACCCGATCGGCACAATCCGGTTTCTTCCACAATCCGGCCCAGGTATGCTGGTCCAGAGACTCTCAGACATGGGGCAGAGCGGTACCTTGCTCTCCCTGTGCCCAGCCGTTCATGAGGCAGTCGGGAGGCATGGTGGGTTCCAGCCTTGGCCCACCACCCGGCAGAACCTCACAACAAGCCAGGCGACCCCACCCCACTCCATGGGCGCCGCCATTTTCCACATTGGACTTCCCTCTCATCAGAACTCCACCCAGCCGACCAGCCCATCACAGCCCGGATCATCGACACCCACCCTGGAGCAGTTTCTTCCTTAATCCGGCCCAGGTATGCTGGTCCAGAGACTCTCAGACATGGGGCAGAGCGGTTCCTTGCTCTCCCTGTGCCCAGCCGTTCATGAGGCAGTCGGGAGGCATGGTGGGTTCCAGCCTTGGCCCACCACCCGGCAGAACCTCACAACAAGCCAGACGACCCCCCACCCACTCCATGGGCGCTGCCATTTTCCACATTGGACTTCCCTCTCATCAGAACTCCACCCAGCCGACCAGCCCATCACAGCCCGGATCATCGACACCCACCCTGGAGCAGTTTCTTCCTCAATCCAGCCCAGGTATGCTGGTCCAGAGACTCTCAGACATGGGGGCAGAGCGGTTCCCTTGCTCTCCCCTGTGCCCAGCCGTTCATGAGGCAGTCAGGAGGCATGGTGGGTTCCAGCCTTGGCCCACCACCCCGGCAGAACCTCACAACAAGCCAGACGACCCCCAACCACTCCATGGGCGCCGCCATTTTCCACATTGGACTTCCCTCTCATCAGAACTCCACCCAGCCGACCAGCCCATCACAGCCCGGATCATCGACACCCACCCTGGAGCAGTTTCTTCCTCAATCCGGCCCAGGTATGCTGGTCCAGAGACTCTCAGACATGGGGCAGAGCGGTTCCCTTGCTCTCCCTGTGCCCAGCCGTTCATGAGGCAGTCGGGAGGCATGGTGGGTTCCAGCCTTGGCCCACCACCCCGGCAGAACCTCACAACAAGCCAGACGACCCCACCCACTCCATGGGCGCCGCCATTTTCCACATTGGACTTCCCTCTCATCAGAACTCCACCCAGCCGACCAGCCCATCACAGCCCGGATCATCGACACCCACCCTGGAGCAGTTTCTTCCTCAATCCGGCCCAGGTATGCTGGTCCAGAGACTCACAGACATGGGGCAGAGCGGTTCCTTGCTCTCCCTGTGCCCAGCCGTTCATGAGGCAGTCGGGAGGCATGGTGGGTTCCAGCCTTGGCCCACCACCCCGGCAGAACCTCACAACAAGCCAGGCGACCCCCCAACCACTCCATGGGCGCCGCCATTTTCCACATTGGACTTCCCTCTCATCAGAACTCCACCCAGCCGACCAGCCCATCACAGCCCGGATCATCGACACCCACCCTGGAGCAGTTTCTTCCTCAATCCGGCCCAGGTATGCTGGTCCAGAGACTCTCAGACATGGGGCAGAGCGGTTCCCTTGCTCTCCCTGTGCCCAGCCGTTCATGAGGCAGTCGGGAGGCATGGTGGGTTCCAGCCTTGGCCCACCACCCGGCAGAACCTCACAACAAGCCAGAGCGAGCCCCACCCACTCCATGGGCGCCGCCATTTTCCACATTGGACTTCCCTCTCATCAGAACTCCACCCAGCCGACCAGCCCATCACAGCCCGGCTCGCGTGGCAGCTTGCGGCGCGCGGTTCATCAATAAAGGCTTTATTTGGAGGTGTTTATAGAGTATGCCTCCCTCGCGGCAAGCCTAGCAAGCTGCTCGTGTTGTATTTGATATGCCAAATGCCAGTAAAAATTATATTAGATCATTCTCATGACCTAATATAATTGTTTGAGGCTCTTTATGTTCCTGTACCAAGCCGATGCCCTTGGCTCTACAGCATGTGACAGGACATATTGAGGTATTACTGGTGCCCGCTCTAGCAAATAGATGATTAACGGGAAGATCGTGATCGTGATCGTGATCACTATCTTTCCTCCCGTTGATCATCTATTGGCCAGAGCGGGCACCAGTAATATTTCCATATGTCCTGACTCATGCTAGTAGAGCCCAAGAGCATCTGCTCGCTCCAGGAACATAAAGAGCCTCAAACCATTATATTAGGTCATGAAAATGAACTAATATAATTGTTACTGGTATTTGGCATATCAAATAAAGCAGGAAGCCAGCTTGCCATGCACTTGACATACCCTTGTAGTCACCTCTAAATATAGCATTAATAGATTAACCACTGCGACAAGGCGCAAGACAGACTGTCATAGGCTGTCGCTGGGTGGAGTTCTAACGAGAGGGGAAGTCCCAAATGTGGAAAATGGCAGCCCTATGGAGTGGGGGGAGAAAATAAAAATAGATTATTTTAAATAATTCTTTGGTATACATATAATTTCACCATTTATTAAATACTAAATTCTGCATATTAATAGAATGACTTTTTAACAGAAAAATTAAATCTTGTCTGACTATTATATACTCTCAAGATAGCATCTTCAGTTCCTCGGGTTGGTTGATATTTTTATTTTATAATCATCAATGCTGAGAATGTCACTTTGCATAAATATGTAGCACAAATAACACAAGTATATTGGGCCATTTCAGAAACTGTTGGAAATTATGACCTAAACCCAAGCCAAAATTAAGTTAATTATTTTTAGGATACTTGTGTTTTAAACCTGTGCCCCTTGATAACTTGGCAAACTTTTGGGTTGTTGTGTGCCGTTATCCTTGCCATAGCACTGGTTTCTCAGGTATTGCTGGGTGTACTTCCTGAGCACAAAGCCAGAAGCACAACTGAGAGTTTCCCTTAAAATCTAACCACTTGTACCATAGACATTTTTAATTTTATTTATTTTGGTTTGGAGGCCACACTCTGTGGTGGTCAGGGGTTACTCCTGGCTCTGCACTCAGGAATTACTCCTGGAAGTGCTCAGGGGACCATATGGGATTCTGGGGATTAAACCCAGGTGGCCACGTGCAAGGCAGATCCTGTACCCACTATACTATAGCTCCGTAGACCTTTTCAGCAATTTTCCTCCCTATTCTATTCAGAAGAAATTTTAGGAAAATTTCATCCTTAGAGTATCACAATTTTTCTCCTTAAAGTGAGAAGTTGAAATCACTGAATTCTCAAAAAATATCCCGTACATTAAAAGCCTGAGTATCTGTGGGGGGAAATGAACAAAATAGGATTTCTGCTGTCAAAACTATAACAATAACATAATTGCTTTCAATTCAATAATCTGTTTAAACTTCATCCACTTAAAAGTCACTTTATCAAGGAAAATCTTTATCAAAATGTGTTAATCTGCATGTGAATAGATGTGAGCCCTTGACAAAAAGAGTTTCCTCAGTAAGGGGGTAAAAAGAGACTGCAAGGAAAGCAGGAAAGCTCCTGCAGCTTGCTTGACTTGCATCCTACCCACCTGGGTTGGATCCTGAAACCAGTATGGTCCCCAAGAGTTGCACCAAGAGTGATCCCTGAACTCAGAATTGAGCCCTGAGCACAGCCTGATGTGGCCCCCTGAACCAAAAACAAGGGAAACAAACTGTACAGGGCGCGAAGCTGGGAGAGAAGAGCCAAATGGGCACTTAAGGCGGGAAACCAAAAGTTTCTTACTGAGTTGGAGAAAACAGTCTTCAAGATATACACATACACACACAAACACACACACACACTTATGATTCCAACTACATGAAATTTTGAGAAAGGCTTTTGCCTTTCTTTTTACTATAGGACAGTAAAAGACTGTTATCCAAGAGAGGAAGGACGGGTGAATAGGAAGCACCCAGAAGTTGTTTTTAGAGATTTGACTCTATTTGTATGATACTATAATGGTGGGTATATTTGTTTTACAGTGATTACAATATGATGATTGAGCTCTAATGTGCACTATAAATTTTTGGTGATGGCAATGTAAGAATGTAGTTCCACCAAGTGTAAAAGTGTACCTCTAGTATGGGATGTTTATAGTGGGGAGGGCTAGGGGGAAAGAAAGTACACAGAAACTGATGAATTTTTCTGTGATCCTAAAACATATCTAAAAACTCAAAACTGTTAAAGAGGGTGAAGGGAGAGGAGGAGGATACAGAATTAATCTCAAAAAGTGCCAATGGTCTCCTGCTGAAAGATTTTAGCACATAATCACTACATAATGGGGTATATCCTAAAGAATGAAATCACCTCCCTGTGTATACACAGATAAAAATGGAATGAATTAACTATATCAGTTGATGATGATGACCGCACTTGAATAAATGCTCAAATTTTGACTTGACTACAAGAGAATCCCACCTGCATAGCAGAGTCTGGCAAGCTACCCGTGTAGTATTTGACATGCCAAATCACTACCACTATCTTCCTGTTCATCATCTATTTGCTAGAGCGGGCACCAGTAATATCTCCATATGTCCTGTCTCATGCTAGTAGAACCCAAAGGCATCCGCTTGCCCAGGAACATAAAGAGCCTCAAACCATTATATTAGGTCATGGGAATGACCTAATATAAATGTTACTGGTATTTGGCATATCAAATACGACATGAGCAGCTAGCCAGGCTTGCCATGCCGGTGGCATACTCTTGTAGTCACCTCTAAATAAAGCATTTATTGATGAACCACGCGGCCGCTAGCAGCCACGCGAGCCGGGCTGTGATAGTCTGGTCTGCTGGGTGGAGTTGTGAAGAGAGGGAAGTCGGATGTGGAAAATGGCAGGCCCCATGGAGTAGGGGAGGGTGGTCTGGTTTGTTGTGAGGCTCTGCTGGGGTGGCAGGCCAGAGCTAGAACCCGCCATGCCTTCCAGGCACCTCATGAGCAGCTGGGCACAGGGGAGAGCAAGTAGCAGCTCTGCCCCCATGTCTGAGAGTCTCTGGTTCAGCATACCTGGGCGGATTGAAAAAAAAAAAACTGCTGCAGGGTGGGTGTCGATGATCCAGGCTGTGATAGTCTGGTCTGCTGGGTGGAGTTGTGATGAGAGGAAAGTCTGGATGTGGAAAATGGCAGCCCCCATGGAGTATGGGTGTCGTCTGTCTTGCTGTGAGGCTCTGCTGGGGTGGCAGGCCAGGGCTAGAACCCGCCATGCCTCCCCAGGCGCCTCATGAGTGGTTGGGCACAGGGAGAGCAAGTAGCAGCTCTGCCCCATGTCTAAGAGTCTCTGGGTTCAGCATACCTGGGACGGATTGAAAAAAAAACCTGCTGCAGTGTGGGTGTCGATGATCTGGGCTGTGAAAGACTGATATGCTGGGTGGAGGTGTGATGAGAAAGAAGTCCGAATGTGGAAAATGGCGGCCCCCATGTAGTTGGGGGGGGGTCATCTGGCTTGCTGTGAGGCTCTGCTGGGGTGGCAGTCCAGGGCTAGAACCTGCCATGCCTCCCGGGCGCCTCATGAGCAGCTGGGCACAGGGAGAGCAAGTAGCAGCTTTGCCCCATGTCTGAGAATCTCTGGTTCCAGAGTTCTCTGGAACCAGAGATTCTCAGACATGTATGGACCCTCATTCTTATGACTTGATGGAATGGTTTGAGGCTCTTTATGTCCCTGTAGTGGGCAGATGCCATTGGGCTCTCGCATATGACAGGATGCATTGAGATGTTACTGATGTCCACTTGAGCTAATCGATGATCTACGGGAAGACAGTGAACTATATCAATGCACTTAGGTCAAATACCACCAGAAACATACCTGTCAAATCCACAATTTTGATTTACTACTCATTGTAATGAGGTAGGCTACAGATGATTAAAAACTACTGTTTTAAAAGACTTGTAAGAATGGAGTTTTGATTATTTTATTTTTGATGAGTTTCCAAGGCAGCAGAATTTGGTGTTGCTAAAGAAAAAAGGAAAGCAACCATACTATAAAATAACAGTAACCTAAACAGGGCCCTCGTCCATAACTCATCCGTCCTCTCTGGTTTTTATACTAACATTGTGGTATATATATTCAACAGAATACTTCACCACTATGAGAAATATTAAATAATGCCTTTTATTACTGAAGAGCTGGCTGAAGCTATCCGTGGTGTATTTGATATGCCAAAAACAATAACAATAATGGACTTCATTCCCAATGAATGAAGATGTTACTGGTGCCTGCTCGAGCAAATCGATGAACAACAGGAAGACAAGTGATACAAGTGATGGCATGAGCTAGAGTCAAAATTAGTTAGAGGGAGGGGCAAATACAGGATGATGTCACTCACATTGGTATATAAAGAAATAAAGAAGTGGACAGCACCTATAAATAAAGCCCTTGGACATTGGCTACCAAACTGGGGCTACCATCAGTGGAGGGGGAAGGGGAGACTGGAGAAGGAGTAAGTAGAGCCTAAGAAATAGAAGAACAGTAGTGAGGAGTGTTTGGCATGTGATGGCGGAGATTTAGGAACTTTGTACACCAAAGGAATAAACTTTTAGTAGTACTAGAACCAGTCATCTCACCTATAACAATACTAATTAAAGCAACTATATCTCTTATCAGGTAGGAGAAGTCTGTTGGTATAATGACACAGTAACCTGTTTTTGTCTGAACTTATGCAAGTTATAAACTATTGTTTTCTCAATTTGTCTGGTACACAGAATAATCTCCTCTGGTTGGTCCATGAAATTGTTTTCAGCCAACAGTTAAGACACCCCAGATTAGCTAGAAACACTAGTAACAACACCAGGAAGGTTCAAAGTCTGCTTTATATTTTATCAGATAAGGAAATGGAAAATTGCAATCAAAACATTAGAGTAATCATAGACAAATGTCAATTTATGACTGATACTTTATTTTATATTTTTATTTTTTATTATACCATGCGAGATATACAATGAAAAGGATGTTCATAACTGGGCCATGCCATACAGTGTTTCAGAACCCATCCCTCCACAAGAACCAAATTTCCACCACCTGTATCTCAAACATGCCCCAACCACTCAAGCCCTGCCTGCCTCTATTGCAGGCACATTTTATTTCTCGGTCTATCTCTTTTTCTATGTCCCTGTATTTCTCTCTCTCTCTTCTGTTACACTTTGTGACTTGCCCTACAGATACTAACAATGTATGATGTCTCTACTGAACATTTAAAAGTGAGTTCTAGTGTGACATCATAATTCCTCATTCCCCATAACCTCTCAATTTTTGCAAATATAATGATCATTAAAGTGTATAAATAAGAAATATCCTGGGAAGGACCTGGTGCTAAAATATGTTAGAGTCTAAGATTAATGCGCGGCAGCAGAGGCGGTCACTTGCCTGCGCAGCTGTGGATCTGGAGTGTCTCTATTCCGGCGGTTGGCTGTGGTGGCTGGAGCTCAGGGCCACACCTGGATGACTGATATTTTAAATAGAAACAGCACATGATAGGAATGTCAACTGGTACAGCTGGCTTGCAAAACAGCACTGCAATTTCTCACAAAACTAAGGATGGAGTGCTCATATGTTCCAGCAATTCCACTTGTGGGTATCTTAACTCAGGGCACAAAAACATTCACTCAAAAACACATATGCACACCACTATTAATTTTAACACTTAGTATAACAGCTAAAATGAGGAGTCAGTCTAGTTGTTCAGGGACAGATGAATAGATTATCAAAACGCTGTATATATATATATATACATATATATATATATATACATACACACACACACAATGGAATACAACACAGCTGCAAGGAAAAATGAAATCCACATGATTTGCTGCATCCTGGTTGGAACAGGAAAAAACACAGAATGAGCTCACTTATCCTTGTATCAATTGGACATAGGAAGAAACACAGTAACGGGAGATACTTAGATCAACCTTGAGCCCACAGAATAAGCAGGAAAAGGGCAGACAAGGAAGGGTAGGGAAGGAAGAAGAGGAGGAATAGAAGTAACGGGGAGCAGATGTCAGGGACCTCTGGTACATTGGTAATGCCGGGGAGTAGTATAGCTATATATCCAAAGGCCAGGCTCCACTGCACTAGAAACATGAGATCCAAACTCCAACCACCAAACTTTAAAACGTGCCTGTCAAGGTGTCAGGCTGTGCTGGTAGGAGTCAGGAGGGAACTTGGGAACACTGGTGGAGAGAAGTTGACACTGGTGGTGGGATTGGTGCTAGAACATTATATGTCTAAAACTCGACTATCAATAACTATAAATCACAGTTCTTTAAATAAAAAGTTTTAAAAATAATTTTTTAAAGTTTTATAATTTGAAAATAACATTTTTTCAAAAAGTAAGTCTCTTTAAGTCTTTTGCTGCCATATTTCACTGTATAATTGTCACATTTCTTATGGCCAAAAGTTGGTTTATAACATTTTAAAAAGCTTCACAGGCCAGAGATCTACAAAGGTTAAGAACCATGTCTCAAATGCTACTGACCTCAGTTCAATACTGGGATCCTGAACACCAGTGTAGCCATAGAGACACCTGAGCACCACCAAGAGGCTCCGGTTTATTCCCAGTACCCATGCTCAGGTCCTTGGATCAAACCTCTGGCCTAATTGGCCTAGAATATCCAGGAGACTCCAAGGGTCCCTGAGGACTGCTCAGAAGCAAATTGATGTGCTCCTGCTTTTTCTGCAAAAACACAATAAAATTGGACCAGATCAATAGTACATTTGCCCTGCACGTGGCTGACCAGCTTTGATTTCCCTGTACTCAGATGGTCTCCTGAGGCCCACCAGGAGTGATCTCTAAACGCAGAGCCAGGAGTAAGTCCTGAGCACCCAAACAAACAAATAAAATTGCCATTAGGTCTGCAATGATGATATAGTTAAGTACAGTAGGCGTTCTGCTGGTGCCACTTCCATGACAAGAAAGGAAGAGGTGGGTGAAGGATAGTTCTCTGAGTGTGGGCTAGGAGTTGAAGTGAGCCTTTCCTAGGAAAGAGAGAGACCTGGTAATCATGAGAATTCTTATTCTTTTTTTTTTTTTTTGCTTTTTGGGTCACACCGGCGATGCTCAGGGGTTACTCCTGGCTCTGCACTCAGGAATTACTCCTGGCGGTGCTCGGGGGACCATATGGGATGCCGGGGATCGAACCCAGGCCAGCACGGGCCGGCCGCGTGCAAGGCAAGCGCCCTACCTGCTGGGCTATCGCTCCGCCCCAAGAATTCTTATTCTTTAAGAACATAAAAAATTAGGAAATTCAGGTATTTGAATTTCTTTACTTATAGTGTTTGAAACCCTATTAATTATGGCCATTACATGACCTTTATTCCAGCACCTACCTTGTTAGCAGAGCTATTCAGTTCCCTTTCCACTATTTTATGTCTTTTTGTTTGTTGTTTTGGAGGCCACATGCAACAATGTTCAGGGCTTTCTCCTGTCTCTGTGCTTTGTGATCATTCTTGGCATTCTTGGTGAAGCCCGGAACCATATGGGGTGCCAGGAATCAAACCCAGCTAAGTCGCCTGCCAGGAAAGCAGCCTGCCTGCCCACTGTCCCTATCCTTCCAGCACGACTGCTCCAAATGCCGTCTTATACATTCTCATTCTTACTGTCTCTTCTTGCACCTGAGCTGTTCTTACACAAGCAAAGTACACATGATCATATAGAGACATAGATCCAGATTTTCAATCTTTTCTGATTACTGAAAAATTTCATTTCGAGGCGAGCTGGAATTTTTCCTTTTGATTTAACAAAAATTACTTATTTAGAAATTACTTAGAATTTTGATAGGAGGGTAATTTTAATCTTTTCTTCTAGGAAACAGAAGAGATAGTCAATAAATAGTTCTAAACCTCAGTTCACATAAATTCTACTTAGTGATAAATTTGATCCCTTTCCTTCTCTAATAAAGAGTCCATTACCTTGGGGCCTGAGCTCTAGCATAGCCAGGAGGGCGTTTGCCTCACATGCAGTCCAGCTGGTTCAACCCTCCGCATCCCATATGGTCCCACAAGCACCGCCAAAAGGAATTCCTGAGCGAAGAGCCAAGAGTAACCACTGGGTGTTGCTGGGTGTGACATCCCGCGAAAAAAAAGACAAAAAAAAATCATTACCTTTTTTTAATTGTCATTTAACATAATTCAAAATTATGTTAAATAGCAATTAAAGAAGGCAACTTTTCCGCCTGGTCAGCCTTGGGGGACTGAGGTCCCTCCTTGGCCGGACCCTGAGCCCGTTCCTCTCGGGTGCCCCAGTACCCTTCAGCTGGGCTGGGCCGGCGACGAGGACCATGTGGGGTGCATCCAGGTGAGTCGAGACTGGGGTCCACGAGACTGGCCTTGCCCAGCCTTGGGTCTGTGCCTTGCACCTGCGGGCCCCCAGCGGGGGCTGAAGCTCACCCGAGGAGGCGGCTGGGAGGCGGGCAGGGGTGAGGAGAGCGGTGGCAGCGGTGGTGCAGAAGCTGGCTGGGCGGCTGTAGTGGCCACTGCGATGTGCCGGGGTGCAGGGGCAACCTTGGCCGCTAGTGGCAGGACTCTGTGGACACTGAAGTCTAACTCACCCATGCTGACTTCCTGTTATGGACGAGCTTGATGCTAATGTGAGCCCCCACCATGGGGCCGGAGTGATAGCCCAGCGGGTAGGGCGTTTGCCTTGCATGCGGACAACCAGGGTTCGATCCCTGGCATCCCATATGGTCCCCCGAGCACTGCCAGGAGTAATTTCTGAGCGAGAGCCAGGAGTAACCTCAGCATTGCTGGGTGTGACCCAAAAAAAAAAAGCAAAAAAAAAAAATTAAATATTTTGAGTCCCCTTAGGTCCATCAGCACCCCTGGAAGAGATCCAGAACCATCCACTCCAGACCCACAGCTGCGCTGCTCGCCCCGTGGGAGCAACCCATGGAGTTGACCTCCATGGTAAGGGGGTTCGCCAGCCCCTGGGCGAGTCCGACATTGCTCCAAGGGTTCGCTCACACATGCAGAGGAGGGGCCACGCTGGCCAGACTTGGAGCAGAGATTTGGGTTTCTCCGTCCTTTCCTCCACCTCCATGCCAGCTGTCCCGGAACAACAGTATTAGACAGAACTAGATGTTAGGATCAGGTCCTTCCTAGGATCTTTCACATTTATACACTGTATACAGTTATACACTGTATTCATATACACTGAATATCAGTTAGGCAGGTTCTCACTGGTATCTGTCATCCCAGTAAGCCTAGCAAGAAGCCAGAACATCCCACATCATGAGGTCAGTCATTCTCAACATCTAGACTCCACAGTTCCTCAGAGCTCCATCCAAGAGAAAAGCTGATCTTTCCCCTTTAAGTTTCATCTCTAAATGCTCGAGATGAGAGCCTTCTACTGAGAGTATACCACATACATGGCAGAGCCTGGTAAGCTACCTGTGTTTTATTTGATATGCCAAAAACCAGCAACAATTATGGACCTCATTCCTATCTTGCTTGCTACAGGACGTATGGGGATGCCACTGGTGCCTGCTCGAGCAAATAGATGAACAATGCGAAGATAAGTGATACAAGTGACAAGTGATTTAACATAATACGTTACTAATATAATGACTTTTTTTGCTTTTAGGGGGTCATACCTCGCTACTCTCAGGGGTTATTCCTGGCTCTCTTCGCTCAGGAATTACTCCTTGCAGTGCTCAATGACTTTTTTTTTTAAATCTTGTTTTTTTTAAATCTTTTTTTTTTTTTTTGCTTTTTGCTTTTTTGGGTCACACCCGGCGATGCTCAGGGGTTACTCCTGGCTCTGCACTCAGGAATTACTCCTGGCGGTGCTCTGGGGACCATATGGGATGCCGGGGATCGAACCCAGGCCGGCACAGGCCGGCACAGGCCGGCTGGCCGGCACAGGCCGGCTGCCTGCAAGGCAAATGCCATACCCACTGGGCTATCGCTCCAGCCCCTCAATGACTTTTAAGAGAAGTTATAAAAGGTTGTGGGCACTTTGAGGTTGATGAAGAGGCAGTAACATTCATCAAAATATAAAAATCATAAATCTGGGCTGAAACATTCACATAACATCCCAGCTTAGATCCCTGGCACCACATAATGTCCCCAGACCCTACCAGGAGTGATCCCACATGTCTGAGTGATCATGGAAGCCTGGGAGTAGCCCACAACCTGACAGGGTTAGAGGTGGCCACCAACTGATAAAACCAACTTAAGCTCTGTGAAAACCACAGTGGTCACTAGAGAAAGAAAAAGCATGGCAAGAACAGGAAGAGGAGAGTTGTGATAGTGATGTCAGAAGAACTTTGTAGTGGGACCAATAGGTTTCCATGCCCAAATAAGTGTAAACCTGTATCCTGAAATTTTATCATTGACGACCAATAGTAAATCAATAAAACTAGCTTGAAATATCATTATCAAGCAATGAGTATGTTAAATGTGTATATCTACAAACACATGTCAAAAAGCAATCATAAGATTATTAAGTTCCTGATCAACTTCCTGACAGCCTTATGCTCTCCTGAATGAAAGCTCTTATACAATTAAAATCTAGAACAGGTTGCTCTTTGTATTTTCCCTAAATACATTTCCCCCATTTTAAACTTTACATAGATCAAGCCTCTCTCACTTAGCAATCACAATCTGCCTTTGAGAGAGATTTGCATTGCCCACTGCCTTACAAAAATTCTGCTTGGAGACTATTGTCTTTGGTTGAGAAAATCTATGCTGGGAACATTAACGACTGTTGTGTGGCTAAAATGTACCATGTGGAAGCCATTGTACTAGTAGATAGTTCAGTTGCCCCCTTACATTATTTGAGAAACCAAATAGAAAATAAAAATGGAGGTAGAAAGCATAAATTACTTTTGTAATTTTTATCTTTTTAAAACTACCATTGTGTCTGTTGGAGATGACAGGTGATGGTTGAAGCAGAAAGAACTGTGGTTTCTGTAATTAAAAGAAATAGAATCTAAAATCTAAAAGAGAAGAGTTTTTGTTCAGGCTAGGTTTGAATTACAGTATATATCTAATTGGTAATCTTCCCAGTTATTTTAATATTTTATTAATCCTATTACTTAAAATGCCTTCTTTTTACAAGTATTAAGAGAATAGAATATGACAATTAGTTGTCTTTTGTGCTTAGATGGTGCTCTAAGACACTATGGGTCAATTTGACCTTAACTTTATTATATGATATGGTGGCTTATCAGTGCCGCCTCTATTATGTTTATACAGTTTTCAAAAACCACTGTGGATTAGTGGACCTTAACCTTTAGTCACAGAAATGAAATTATACATATTTTAAAACATTATTTGGTTATTTTCTGAACTGAAATTAAAAAATAATCACACTGTGGAGAGAAGATGTAAATTGAAAGAAATAATTAGTAACTTGTAGAATTAATATGGATTCACAGATCATCACAAATCAAATACTCAGCCTGTCAACTGAAAATTACTAAGGCCTGAATATATCACATTTCTAAGGAAACCAGTTAGACTGTGTTAATGTCAGAATGATGTTTTAGAGCATATTTACACAGAGACTGTAATTCTGTTTGCAGTTATTTTTAACATGAATAATTTTTACTTCTGTATTTTCAAAGTATGCTACCCACACGGCAGAGCCTGGCAAGCTACCCGTGTCGTATTTGATATGCCAAATACCGGTAATAATTATAGACCTCATTCCCATGACCTGATGGAATGGTTTGAGGCTCTTTATGTTCCTGGAGCAAGCAGGTGCCCTTGGGCTCTACTTGCATGAGACAGGTCATATGGAGATGTTACTGGTGGCCCGCTCGAGCAAATCGATGATGAACGGGAAGACAGTGATCAACTTCCTAATGTTTGAAACGGAGGCACATAAATTACAAGCAAATTTACCCCTAGGAGGTGTAGAATTTCCATGCCAATCATTTGCTTATTGAGTTGTCTGTATTATCATATAAGACTGAACATCTTACAGTGGCCCCCTCCACCTCTGAACCCAATAAAAATGACAAATATTGTCTCCATTTGTCATCACCATCCATAAAAGCTACTTATGTGCATTTTCATTTCTTTGGGAAGATGAGTTAAAGTCCACATTTGAAAAAATAGTCCAAAATTCCCCCTTCATAAATTCCGTGTTTAAGGAATTTATTTACATATTTTTTAAGTTTCCAAATATATTAAACAGAGGTAATAGCATAATGAACACCCCTAGAGCTATAAATTCTTAATAGTTTTGCTACACTGGTTTTTCCTTGTTTTTTAATACGTGTTTTAATATATTTTCCATGTGTAATATGTATTTTTAAATATGTCCAATATGCATGATTTCTTTTTACTTTTATTTCTGTAATTCAATATACATGTTTTATTTTTACTTTTTAGTGAAGCAAAAGTTTTCATTGAGAAATTTAGAGAAATGTGGGGCGAGAAAGTGAGAAAAATCGTATTGAAGGAAATTACATGCTTCTGCGGTGGAGATCAAAGCCTTCTTTTTTTTGTAAAAAGTAAAGCCACCATGCAAGCATGGCATCATCAATACTATTATCAATTAGCATTATCAATACTAGCAAAAAGTAGTAACTTCACTGACCCTTTCTAATACCCCACTACTAAGCACCCAGCTGTTCTGGAACGTTCACAAGTGCTTGCTGGCTCCAGGCCCAGATGTCAGGGGAGACGCTCAATTAACCACATTTTATTGCTTTCTAACCCTCATCCATCCTTTCTTTTTTTTAACTTTTTAACTCAAATTTTAATGAATTCAGCTATCCACTTTGCAAAATTGGTGACTATTTCGGGTTTCATTGTAATTCCACAAGGAGCTATAGTTACATAAGACAAATAGTAATCATGCCTCTTAAATGCCTGAGCAACTTTTAAAAAATTTTTTATTATATACCCTGAGATATACAGTTACAAAAATATTCAGATTTGGGTTTCACTCATACAGCGTTCAGCACCCATTCCTCCATCAGTGCCCATCTCCCACCACCAATGTCCCGTGATTTCCCCTCCCCATCCTTCGTCTATGGCAGGCAATTTTTCATTTCTCTCTCTCTCTCTCGCCCTTCTTTTACACACTGTGGCTTGCAAAACATAGTTAGAGGTTATCATATATATATATATATATATATATATATATATATATATATATCCTTTTGCCTACTTTCAATGCTCAGTTCTACACTGGTATTATCATTTACAGTAATTATTAGTACACTGTTCCTTTCTCTGTATTACCTAACCTCTGATTCCTACACATTTGCAGTAGGTTCTACCCACTGACAAGACATCCTGATCCATGTTTTGTCTGGCCTTGAATATTGGTATCATGGTATTTTTTTATAAGGGATATGTATATCAGGAAGAAATTACACTACTAAACAAATATGCACCTCACGAGGGGCCAGCAAAATACATCAGGAAAAAAAAAAAAAGAAAGGGCACACATAAATAATCGTCCATCCTTTCAAGCCAAAGGAAGTGCCAGTGTTCTGGGAACGGCTTTCATGGTATGAAACAGCCGGGGGCTGGCTCGTGCACAGACTCCACCGTCATCTCGCTTCAACCCCAATTTTGCAGGGCTGAGGGCTGGATGGCCACGACTGCAGCACAGTGTCAGCTGCTTGGCTGGAGCTTGCCAGATGGGAACAGGAACTCTCTTACCTGCCCAAGGTGTGACCCACCTACCTGTGCACATACGGTCCAGATGCAGAGCAGTGAAAGGTGGGTGAATATCATGTTGATCTATTTTAGAGTCTATACGGAATAGGTAAAACCTACAAATGTAAAATTAACTAAGAGAGAAGAGAATTAAGAAAAGTTATTAATGACAGGGTAAATGAGAAGACCCGAGTACAAAATAAAATTTAATGAATATATTTTGCATATCAGAGTTGAAAAGTCTCATGTAAATGAGAGGCATTATATAATATTCAGTTATATATGAACCATATGTGGTTTCATATATGATGAACCACATGGTTCATCAATAAATGCTGGATTTAGAGATGACTACAAGAGTATGCTACCCTTACGGCAGAGCCTGGCAAGCTACTCGTGTCATATTTGATATGCCAAATACCAGTAAAAATTATAGACCTCATTCCCATGACCTGATGGAATGGTTTGAGGCTCTCTATGTTCCTGGAGCAATCAGGTGTCCTTGGGCTCTACTAGCATGTGACAAAACATATGGAGATGTTACTGGTGCCCACTCGAGCAAATTGATGATGAACAGGAAGATAGTGATACAGTGATATATAATATTCTAGTAAACTAGTTTAATTTTTTTTTTTTACTTTTTGGGTCACTGTATCACTGTATATCTGTCTTCCCGTTCATCATCGATTGGCTCCAGTGGGCACCTGTAATATCTCCATATGTCCTGTCTCATGCTAGTAGAGCCCAAGGGCACCTGCTTGCTCCAGGAACATAAAGAGCCTCAAACCATTCCATCAGGTCATGGGAATGAGGTCTAAAATTGTTACTGGTATTTGGCATATCAAATACGACACAGGTAGCTTGCCAGACTCTGCCGTGGGTAGCATACTGTTGTAGTCATCTCCTAAATCCAACATTTATTGATGAACCTTGTGGCAAGCGGCCACTAGAGCCAGGCTATGATAGGCTGGTCTGCTGGGTGGCGTTCTGACGAGAGGGAAGTCCGGATGTGGAAAATGGAGGCCCTCATGGACTGGGGGGTTGTCTGGCTTGTTGCAAGGCTCTGCTGGGGTGGCGGGCCAGGGCTAGAACCCGCCATCCCTCCTGGGTGCCTTGTGAGCAGCTGGGCACAAGGAGAGCCAGTAGCAGCTCTGCCCCCATGTCTGAGAGTCTCTCACTTTTTGGGTCACACCCTGCAATGCTCAGGGGTTTCTCCTGGCTCTGCACTCAGGAATTAATCCTGGCGGTGCTTGGGGGACCATATGGGATGCTGGGGATCGAACCCGGGTCGACTGCATCAAGGCAAACACCCTACCCACTGTGCTATCACTCCGGCCCCTTTAATTTCATTTTATAGGTCAAAGTCATATAGCAATAAATCATCACGAATTAACTTTTTAAATTTATTTTCTGATCATTTTATTTGCCATTTCATTAAGCTTTGTTGTAGCAAGCAATATGAAAAATTTGTCATTTAGCTGCAAGGGGGCAGGCTGGGAGGGGAGGGAAATCTGGAAACTGGTGGAGGGGAGGGAGACATGGTGGTGGGATTGGTGCTGAACTTTGTGTATCTGAAAGAACTCTGTTATGAGCAATTTTGTGAATCACGGTGTCTTAAAAGCAAATTTTTAAAAATGAAAAGGAAACAAAGGCTCGTAAAGATGCTGCGGGCTGAGTTCTGTGGAGATTCAAGGAGCAAAGTAGGCTTTGTGATTGGACAACTGCCCTTCTGGGAAATGCTGTGCAGGAAGAGAGAAGAAAATTGCGTGTTGATGCTGACATCAGCAGCTTTTTGAAAACTCTGCCACACAGAGCAGCCAGGGTTTGGATCTGCGGCCATAGGACAGCAGTGAGAGGGACCAGGTGAATCGTTATATTATGACCAGGCATGAGCAAGGTTCCTCTCTGACAAGAGTATTACTATGAACAGCTTTCTGGCATTATTTAGCATCACCTGTAAAGCCTTGGCTGTTACTATTTGTAAATACTAGTTAGCATCAACTAAAAATACCATTTCATAAAACTTGGATTCCATTATGTCTGGAAAACATTTGTTCTTTCAGTGTTTCACTTATCTACAAGACACCTTATTTATTAGTCATTTTGTCCATCAAAATGAAAAATATACTGGAGATCAGTGGAGTGAGATTTAAGATTTAAGAAAACTAGGCTGTAAGTACATAAGTGCTTTGCTCCCACATTCAGGTTATGCTGAGTACCCTTTCTACTTAAAACTCACTGTTGCAGCACCAGCAGAGTTCCTTGTCCCTACAACTGTGGTCAGGAAGTTACTGTGGGCTAAGCTCATCCAGTGAAACCCATATTGGTCCATATGTCTGGGTGGGCCTGAGGTCTTAGGGTATACAATAGTAAAAGGCACAATTAATGTTCTAGTAGTCACATTATAAAATATTTAAATATGCAATTAATTCTATCAATATATTAAAAATATTTTTTCAGGAATGTAACTAGCCACATTTCAACTGATGGATGGATGTGGCAGCTACAGTAATGGGCAGAGAGTGAATGAATCCCAGGAGAATCGAGCTTTATGTTCTGTACCACAAGGTAATTGCTCTTTTTTTTTTTGCTTTTTTGTGGGTCACACCCGGTGATGCTCAAGGGTTACTCCTGGTTCTACACTCAGGAATTACTCCTGGCCGTGCTCGGGGAACCATATGGGATGCTGGGGATCGAACCCGGGTGGGCCACGTGCAAGGCAAACTCCCTACCCACTGTGCTATCGCTCTGGCGCAGTAACTGCTCTTTAGGAGACTTTTGAAATGCATGAAGATGATTTTGTTTGCACAGTTGAAAGTAGTGTGAGGTTAATACCTGGTGAGGAATATAGAAATATTTTAGATGTCATGCAGTGCAAAGGATGGCTCCTGTGACAATTGTTCAGTGTTGAGGGTGAGTCAAATTGATCTCGTTAAAAAATATTTTTAAAAAAGAGGTTTTATCTTTTGGCCTAAGTCTCAACATCTCTGCAACAAGGCAGCTGCTGAGTAGCAGAAAGGAGGGAGCTTCTGCCACAGGAAATTCCTGGTAGAATATCCCATCTAACAGAGACCACCCTGGTTTATAGTTTCCTAGCAAATGCAGAAGAACCAGAAAAGAGTAGGTAGGTCCTTAACCTTGAGAAGTCAATAATAAAGTTTGTATGAAATCAGAAGAGACCACAAATAGCCAAAAACAAACTTAAAAATAAGAGAGTGGGAGATATATAATTTGAAACTATATTATAAAGCTATAGTTACTCAAAACTGCATGGTACTGGAATGATCAGTTGGCCCACTGATGAATAGGTCAGACTGAATATTCAAGGACAAAGCACCATATAATTACAGTCAATTTTTTGATAAAGGAGCTAACATAAAATGGAATAAATATAGCCTCTTTAACAAATGGTGCAGGACACCTGGATAATTATGTATAAGAAATTTAAACTGGGTCTATCTCACACCTTACACAAATGTTGATTCCAAGAGGATCAAGGACCATTAGATCCTACCAGAAACTATAAAGTTCATGAAGTAAAATACAGGCAGAATGCACTAAGATTTGGACCTCAAAATCATCTTCAGTGAGATAATCACTTCTTCACTTGTATCACTTGTCTTCCCGTTGTTCATCGATTTGCTCGAGCAGGCACCAGTAACAGCTTCATATGTCCTGTTGTGTGCTAGTGTAGCCTAAGGGCATCTGCTCACTCCAGAAAGATGAAGAGCCTCAAACCACTCCTTCAGGTCCTGGGAATGAGGTCTATAATTGTTACTGGTTCTTGGCATGTCAAATATGACAAAGGTAGCTTGCCAGACTCTGCCGTGCAGGTGGTATACTCAGTAATAGGCTCTCATCTCATGCATTTACTGATGAACCGAGTGGCTGCAAAGCAACTGCATGCAATGGGAAGAGATCAGCTTTTCTCTTGTATGGATCTCTGATGAGCTGTGGAGTCCGGATGTTGAAAATGACTGCCTTTATGGTGTGGTGGTTCCTCTGGCTTCTTGCAAGGCTCTACTGGGATGGCATGCCAGGGCTAAAACCCACCTTCCCTCCTGGGGGCTTCATGATCAGTTGAGCACAGGGGAATGCCGGTAGCAGTTCTGCCTCGTGTATCTGAGTCTCTGGATCAGGCATACCTGGGCTTGAAATAGGCTTCACTGTAGGGTGGGACTCTGATGAGCAGGGCTTGAGATTGGCTTTTCTCTTGGGTGGAGCTCTGACAAGCTGATACCACTCAGTGAGATGATACCACTGGTAAAAAGTAATAAAATCAAAGTTTTAATTAAAAATTAGAACTAATATCAAATTAAAGAGCTTCTGCACAGTAAAAGAAACACACGCTAAAACTAAAAAGACAGCAGCTGACTGGGGAAAAAAAAATTCACATTCAACACATCAGATAAAGGGTTGATATCCAAGGTATATAAAGAACTAAAAAAGATAACAAAATAGTTCAGAAGATTATCAAAAAATGGGTGAGTAAATGAACAGACACTTCTCAGAGGAGGACAGTAGGCACATGAAAAATTCCTATCATCACTTATCATTAGGGAAATCAGAATCAAGATAACAATGAGATACCATATCACACCAGTAATAATGACACATATCAAAAATAGTAGGAACAATTTGTGTTGGCAGAGATGTGTGGAAAAGGAACTCTCATGTTCCTTTTGTGGAAATGTTGTCTGGTTCAACTCTTGTGAAAAACAGTATGGAGAGTTCTCAGTAAACTTAGAATTGAACTGCCATATGACCAGCAATTCCACTTTGGAGCATCTAACCCCAAGACATAAAAACATTCATTCAAAAGGACATTGAAAATGAAACATTTATTGAAACATTCATTGAAAAGGTATATATGTTTGCAACTGTACTGAATTCCTGTTATATGAAAATTTCTATGACTGACACTGAGCTGAGCACTACAAAAATTAAAAATATTTCTTATTTTATATAATAATATGAGGACACACATTGGGGCCAGAGCAGCGAGGGCATTTGTTTTGCATGAAGTTGACCTTCATTCAATCCCCAGCATCCCATATGGTCACCTGAGCACTTCCAGGAGTAATTCCTGAGTGTAGAGCCAGGAATAACATCTGAGCATCACTGAGTGTTACCCAAAAAGACAAAACAAAACAACAAAGGAACACATCATAGTTAATTGCTGCACTCAGTATAATGGCTAACACATGGAATCAACCTAGACGCCAACAACAGATTAACAGGTCATGAAGATGTGATATACTACACATGCACACACACACAAACACACACACAAACAATGAAATGCTATTTAACTACGAAGAATGATGAAATCATGCAATTTGCTGCAACCTGGTGGGAACTGGAAGATATCATGTTGAGTGAAGTTAGCCAGAAGAAGAAACAAACAGGATGGTCTCACATATCTGAGGAATATAGAATACTGGATGAGGAAATGTAATATAGGAAAGTAGGAAGTGCCTAGAGCTTAGGGAAGAGAAGGACAGAGAAGGAAAAAGAAGATAAGAAAAGAAAAGTAATGCGGGAACAGGTCTTTGGTTATATTGGTGAGGTGGGATATAGTCATATATCCAAAGTACAGATTCAACAACACTGAAAACATGAGATCGAAGCTGCAACTACCAAACTTCTTTGTAACGTCTCTGTCAAAATGGTAGGCAGGGGGTCTGCCAGGGGATGGGGAGAATGGGGTATGGGCACACTGGTGAAGGGAATCTGACACTGGTGGTCAGTATGGTGTTGAAACATTATATACCTAAAACTCAACTATCAATAATTTGTAAATCACTGGTTCTTTAATAAAATAAACATGTAATAAATTGTAAATACATATATCGTGTGTATATATATTGTATTCACATATTTTATATATATTGTATATTATAATAATATAAATAATATATGTTTATATATTATTATATATAATAATATAAATAATATATATATTTATATATAGTATATATACATCTGTATATATTATATATATTGTATATATATATTGTATTCACATATTTTAGCTAACAGTAAGTGTATACAAATATATCATATTCACATAGTTTATATGTGAATATGTGTGTATATATAAATATATATACAGATGTATACATAAATATATACAGATGTATATATAAATATATATAGATGTATATATAAATATATATATATACAGATGTATATATATATATATATATATATATATATATATATATATATATATATACATATACAGATGTTGCAGTACATTGTTGCCCAGAGCCTCTGTATCTTGCCTGGAATTGCCTCCTGCTGGCCACTTTGTAGAGAGGGGTAGGAAACAGTTTGATTTGTGGCAGTATATCTTACCATGGATTCTATGCTAACTGGTATAAATATTTTCTCTCATGCTGCCACAATCATCATGGGACTAGTTAGATCTTACCAGTATATTAACCTGGCCACATTTGATCTCTAAGTAATTAAACCAGATAGAAATGCTGTTTGCCTCCAAGCAAGCAAGCTATGAAGTAAAGATGAGAATATTGTGAAGGCCTGGATAAATATATGCCTGACTGTAGACTATTCATTGGCATAGATGTATGCCTTTGTATTCTGAAATACAGTTTATCTCAGTTGCCCCTCTCCACTCTACCCTGTAGGGGCCCTTCCAAGGCAGATCTTGGCTGGGCAACATTAACTTTTTAATGGACCTAGGTGAGGTCCTGGGAGAAGTTACCTGAGGGAATTGACCCCAACTGCTTCCTGTTGATGTAGGTGGTCTGTACTGAAAAGACTTAAAAGCTGTAGCCTGCTTTCTTCCGCCTCTCTTTTTCCTCTTTTGCCATTTTGGCTTCTCCTTGCTCTCTGCTTCTTCTCTCTATCTCTCTGTTCTCTTTCCTGTTAGGCCTTAACACGTGGTAGGGGCCATCTTGGCCTAGGATTCTAAATCTACACATGGCCGGGCCCAGCTGGAAATCCAAAGTTCAGGGTTTTCCTATTGTTGGATTGTATACCAGAACCTGTTAGAGTTCTTTTGAAACTTTGCTGGATTCTCACATATTTCTCTGTTCGCCAGCCGATGATCCTCTGGGGCAGAAGGGGACCTCTGACCCTGCTCCCAGATTTTGTTGGGGCACCCAGCATACCCTGACATATCTATCTATCTATCTATCTATCCATCCATCCATCCATCTATCTATCTATCTATCTATCTATCTATCTATCTATCTATCTATCTATCTATCTATCTATCTATCTATCTATCTATCTATCTATCTATCTATCTATCTATCTATCTATCTATCTATCTATCTATCTATCTATCTATCTATCTATCTATCTATCTATCTATCTATCTATCTATCTATCTATCTATCTATCTATCTATCTATCTATCTATCTATCTATCTATCTATCTATCTATCTATCTATCTATCTCTCTCTCTCTCTCTATCTATCTATCTATCTATCTATCTATCTATCTATCTATCTATCTATCTATCTATCTATCTATCTATCTATCTATCTATCTATCTATCATCACTCCTGGTGTTGTTCAGAGGACACCAGAGATGGAACTGAGATTGGCTGCTAAAAAGGCAATTGACTTCTCCATCTTGTAAGACCTTAGCCTCTGGACTGCTTTTCCATCCCCAAGATGGCTCATTTTATATGTTTTTATATTTATTGTTTTGATATTGTATATCATTTTAATATTTTGTTTATTATATTATATATATGTTTCAGGACATCTCTTCATCTTCCCTGGATTGCCTCCTGCAGGTCACTTCGTAGATAAGGGGGTAGTTTAAATGTGGCAGTTTATCTGACCATGTATTCTGTACTGGCTGGTATAAATATTCTCTCATGCTACCACAAGCATCGTGGGACTAGCTAGATCTTACCAGCATTTTGCCTGGCCACGTTGGATCTCTAAGTAATTAGACCAGAGAGAAATCTGTTTGCCTCCAAGCAAGCAAGCATGGCTCCCTGATAACTCAAAGGCTACTAAAATACAAAACTACCATCAAGTAGAGGAGACTCTCGTGAAGGCTTGGAGAAATATTTAACTGGCATTAGTATAGTCTTTGGTACAGAGACATGCCATCTCAGAAACCCCTTCTCTACCCTAATGTCTTGAGCCAAGATATTAGCATCTAAAAGAGCCTAGGTGAGGTGCTGGAAGAAATTACCTGAGGGCATTTGACCCTTCCTGCTTCCCATAATAGTGGGAGGTCTGAGTTGCAGGGGTATAAAACTAGGCTGCTTCCTCTCTTGCTCTCTCTTTTTGGGCTCTCTTTTGGGACTTGCACTCTTCTTGGGAGTCTTGTCTTTGTCTCCTTTTTAAAGGGCCTTTACACACGGTGGCCCCTATCTTGGCCTACACATGGCTGGGGTTCTAGCTGGGAATCCTAAGTACAGGGTTTTTCCTATTGCTGATTTGTATGTCTGAACCTGTGATAAGTAAATCATTTTAAAACTGCATCGGATTCCTGAGTCTTCATCCATTCCCTGATAGCTTAGGAGGTAGAAGGAAATTCGCTTCCTGGCACTGTTGGGGACCCTAGCAGCGTTCCCGACATATATAGATATTTTAAAATTTATTTTCATTATTTTATATATTATTTGCTTTTTAAAAATCGTATCACAGTGAGATGCACTGTTGCAATCTTGCCCTCAGTCCTTATTTTAAAGTTAGTTTAGAATCTCTGAAGTTCCTGAGTTGCTGTTTTCCCATAAAGTTGTGTATGTTTCATTCAAATATGAATGCGATCTAGCTAGGTCGAGTGTTCTCAATGAGTTCTTCATTTCATTAAGTTTTTTTTTAACTATATCCCACCATTGACCTCAGCCCTGAAGAGTTTCATACTATAGATCTGCTGTAAATGTAAGAGGTGCTCCTTTATATGTATTTTCCTTCTTTCATCTTGCTTCCAGTATTGTATCTCTATCTGTTATATTTGATGATCTTATTAGGATATGACTTGGGGTCTTTTTATTGGGTTCTCTTTTATCTGGTACCTTTTTGAACTTCTTGGTTTTAGATACATCCATCCTCCATCACTGGGAACATTTCCACAATGCTGTCTTTGACTGTTCCTACCTCATTGGTGTTGCCTCCCTGCCCCTCTGGGACTCTGATGATTCTTACATTCGTTCTCTTAAATTCATCCCAGTGTTCTCATGCTCACCCCTGGAGCTATTTTGAGGTATTTTACCATCTTCTGTTGTTGACTGAATGCTTTATGCAGCTTTTCTTCAAGCTCACTTAATCTGTCTTTGGCTGTTGTTATTCAACTGTTGAGGGCACCCACTGAAGTTTTTATTTCATCTATTTTTTTCTTATTAACAACACTTAAGTTTATAGTTTTCTCATCTATGCTCTCATTTACTCCTGTATTTTATTGTCTGTTCATTCCAGAGTTTTTTTTCCACATCCTCCTGTATTTTATTGGACATCCATTCCATTTCACATCCTCCTGTATTTTATTGGACGTTCATTCCATTCCATTCTATTGTTTTTTTAGCTCATTGGGCATCCTCACCATTTCATCTCTGAATTCTTAGTAAGAGAGATTTTGTATTTGGGTATTCAATGTTGAAGCTTCAGGTTGCCCCACTCCTCAGAGGGAGCTTCTGCACTGTTTTCCCATGGTACCTGTGACAGACTGGTAGTGGTGATCGCATCCACTCTAAAATATTCCCTTCCCTTTTGGTGTTCCTTTGTAACTATGTGGAGCTTTTTTGGATATGGATCTTAAGGGCTATATAGGAGGAGTATAAGTGGTGACTTCATTGGTGGCTTCCTGTTGGGGAATCCCTGTCTTTAGCCTCTCAGACATGGGGACAGGGTCATAGCATAGTTCCATGAGTTTGAATCTTGAGCAGTTGCCTTGGGTTCTTGATGCTGGTGTTACTGCCCCCCACAGACACTGCCACCTGCTGGAGAATTCCTGCCCTTCACCTATCTGACTGGGAGTTGGCCCTTTGGAGAGTACCATCTATTTGATCCTGTGTGGTCATCTCCTAGGACTGCCTAGGACTGCTCACTTTGGGACTGTCCCAATTTTATTTTTATATTTAATAAACTTTAACAATTAGTCATCTTATAATTTCATATACCTTTGTGAAAATTTATAAATTGGAGTCCATAAACATATTAAGGTGCCATAGGTGTCAGGACAAATATTGCATAGCTGTTGTTCTTGATCCACAGGTTATAAATTATTAAGATGACCTGGGAATGTGTCAGAAATGAAGTATGACAAAGTTCCACTGGTGTATGAAGCATGAAGTTGAAGTTCTATTGACAAGTAGCTTAGTGACTAATGCTTCTAAGTACAAACTTGCAGGACACTATACTTGTGTACCCTCTGTGGCACAATCATGACCAAGAAACCTAAAATTACATTAAGGGGTATTGAAGACATGAAAATAAGATCAAGAATATCTTGCAAAAGTAATAACTGTTTTTTCATTGGCCTTCACCCTATGGTATGGCAACTTTTACTTATTCAACTATAGTGGAAACAAAAAAATAGACCAAGGGATTTTTTTGTACTCTATGTTAAAAATTAACATAAATTAATAGCACAATTTTGCTTCTGCAATATCTTTTCAAAAGAAGATATAAAATGACAAATAAGCAAAAGTAATACTCTCCATGTTATTAGACATTAGGAAGATAACAACTAAAGCACATTTTGCACCCATTGTTTTAGCTAAAACTACAATGACTGACAATATCATATGTTAAGTTATGGAGAGGTTTCAACTGATTTATACTTTTAGTGGAGATTGAAGGTAGGGTATCCACTTTATAAAACTGTCCACTTCTTCAAAAATATAAGAATAGAACTCTTTATGTGATCCAACAGATACCCTCAAATGCAAATTATTAATTTGAAAAGGTTAATTCCCATCTACACAGCATTAAGTAAGATAACTAGATTATGGAAACAAAACAAAATGTCTGTGACAGATGAATGGAAAAAAGAAATTGTGGTATTGGCACACCTGATAAAGGGTTAATATCAAATATATACATGACACTAGTAGAACTGGAGCGACAGCTCAGTGGGTAGGGCATTTGCCTTTCATGCAGCGGGCCCATGCCAGCCCAGGTCCGATTCCCAGCATCCCAAATAGTCCCCGAGCACTGCCAGGAGTAATTACTGAGTGCAGAGCCAGGAGAAACCCATGAGCATTGCCGGGTGTGACCCAAAAAACAAACAAAAAAAAATTCAACCCCATGTTTCTGTTCAATGAATTGAGTAATTGTTCCTATATTCTAGTGAGATATTAAACTGAGAATTAAATAGTGAATATAGTATATAACTGCATTTGAGTACAAAATTTTATTTTATTTTTAATTTTTTTTTTTTTTTTGCTTTTTTTGGGTCACACCCGGCAATGCTCAGAGGTTTCTCCTGGCTCTGCACTCAGGAATTCCTCCTGGCGGTGCTAGGGGGACCATATGGGATGCCAGGGATTGAACCCAGGCCGGCACAGGCCGGCGCGTGTAAGAAAAGCGCCCTACCCGCTGGGCTATCGCTCTGGCCCTTTATTTTTAATTTTTTAATTGAAACACAGTGAGATAGAGTTGCAAGGTTGTTCACCATTTGTTTTCAATGTACAATGTTACAACAATTATCCCTTCACCAGTGCATATTTCCCACCATCAATGTCCCCAGTTTCCCAACCCCCCCCCCCCCACCTGCCTCTGTGTCAGGCACCTCTCTCTCTCTCTCTCTCTCTCTCTCTCTCTCTCTCTCTCTCTCTCTCTCTCTCTCATTTGGGGCATTATGGTTTGCAGGTTCACTTGATACTTGACATCCCATTATTCATGGATTTGCTCTAGCAGGCACCAGTAATATTCCATTTGACCCTATCACGTGCCAGTGTAGCCCAATGGCATCTGGTTGCTTCAGGAATACAAAGAGCCTCAAAACGTTCCTTCAGGGTCTTGACAAAGAAGTGTGACCATCTTGTATATGGGCAGCGAAGTGATCTTTTGACATTCCATGGGACCTAGTCGGTAAAGGCTCTAGTCCAGCGGTCATATCCAAATCGCATTACATGTCCAGCCCATCTGATTTTTGATGCCTTGGCAAAAGAGACAGCATCCCTGACTCTGGAACATCGGCGGAGGTCGGAACTCCAGATTCCTTCTCTCACTTGAGTGAGGCATGATATTCCAAGCATAGCACTTTTGATTCCTCTTTGGGAGACCTGAATAGCACTCTCATCCTGCTTTTGTAGGGCCCAGGTCTCTGAGGTGTATGTTACATTCTCAGGGAGAGTTGAAGAGATGTGCCCGGAGCTGGAGGTTCTTTGTCCTGCCGCTCTCTTCCTCCTGCGCAGCTCAGGTTTTAGGTTATTCATCATGCTGACATCTCGACCTCGGTACACATAACTTCTGCATTCAGAGATGTTTGTTCCATTGAGAGTGAATGGGGCCTCTGGAACTAGTTCATTTTTCATAAACATAGTTTTCTTTAGATTCAGCTGTAGACCTATCTTTCCACATTCTCGTTCAAAGTCAGCCAGCATTTGTGCTGCTTGGCTAATGTTTGGTGTTATTAGAAAGATGTCATCAGTGAAGCGGAGGTGGTGTAGTTGCCGACCATCTATCTTCACTCCCATTCCTTCCCATTCTAATTGTTGCATGATGTTCTCAAGGGTGGAGCTGAAGAGTTTTGGTGAAATGGTATTACCTTGCCAAACCCCTCTTTTGACATTGATGATCACTTCTCTGTAGAATGGTGAGATCCTTATGGTGAATCCGTAAAACAGTTCAAGAAGGATCTTGATGTATTGAGTTTGAATGCCCTGTTTGGCTAGGGCTTCGATGACCGCTTCAGTCTCCACAGAATCTAAGGCTTTCTTTAAATCAATGAACGTGAGACAGAGTGGCATCTTGAACTCCCTACACACTTCAATGAGCTTGGTTACCATGTGGATATGGTCGATTGTGCTGAATCCTTTGCAGAAGCCAGCTTGCTCGCATGGTTGCCCTTCATCTAATGTTCTGCCAATCCTGTTCAGGATGACTCGAGTGAACAGCTTGTAGATGACAGACAACAGGCAGATGGGGCGATAGTTGCCAATGTCGTGGATGTCTCCCTTCTTGAACAGTAGAACTCTCCTGTTGGTTTTCCAATGGGAGGGCACCTTGCATTCGGACAGGTAGCGTGTGAAGAGCTGAGCCAGTGTATTGATGAGTACTGAAGGCAGATTCTTCAGGTGTTCAGGTCTAACTTCCACTGGGTCTGGTACTGTTCCCTTCTTTACTGACGAAATGGCATGTTGGATTTCAGAAGGGAGAATATATCCCAGGAATATTTGTATAAAAATTTCATGTCATGTATACTTGCTTAAAATGTAACATTAACCAAATTATAGAAATATCTTTCATTAAGTGATCTCTGGGAGTTTCGGTGACTTGGAATAAGAGTTACAAAATGGGAGAGAGAAATTTTCTAATTTTTGTTGAAGAAATAGGAGGACTTCAATCTAAAGAGAAACTATTTTTTTTTTTTTTAATTATACCACCGTGGAAGCAACCCATGAAACTGACCTCCTGGTAAGGGGCTTGACCAACCCCTGGCCGAGTCCAACTTTGCTCCAAAGGTTCGCTCTCATGGGCGGGAGAGACCACTCTGGCCAGACTCGGAGTGGAGTTTTGGGCCCTGTCCTTTCCTCCTCCTCCATGCCAGTTGCCCTGGAAGAGAGAGACCCACCCACGCCAGACTCAAGCGCTCCCTTGGCGCGGCCAAAAGTGGCCGTCGCGATATTTTTTAGAGAATGCTGATTTTAGGATAAGGTCTTTCCCAAGATTTTTCACATTTATACATTGTATACAGCTCTAGACAGTTTCTAACTAATACCAGTAAGCCTAGCAAGAAGCCAGAACAAATCACACATCATGTAGTCAGTCATTCTCAACATCCAGACTCCATAGTTCCTCAGTGCTCCATCCAAGAGAAAACCTGATCTTCCCCCTTTAAGTTTCATCAGTAAATGCTCGAGATGAGAGCCTTCTACTGAGAGTATACCACCTACGGCAAAGCCTGGCAAGCTACCCGTGTTTTATTTACTTGTCATGCCAAAAACTAGTAACAATTATAGGCCTCAGTTCCATGACCTGAAGAATGGTTTTGGGCTCCTCCTGTCCCTGTAGCTAGCAAATGTCCTTGCATTACTCTTGCTTGTGGCAGGACTAATGAAGATGTTACTAGTGCCCACTCCAGCAAATCGATGAACAATGGGAAGACAGTGATACAGTGATACCACCATGAGACATACAATTACAAAGTTGTTCATAATTGGTTCTTGGTAATACAGTATTTCAGCACTCATCCCTCCACCAGTGCCCCATTCCCACCACCAATGTACCCACACCCCTCCCGCCCACCCCCCAGACTGCCTCAATAGCAAGTACCCCATTTTCCTCTCTCTCTCTCCCTCTCCCTCTTCTTTTACACATATCAGACATTTAGGGTTTATCATGTAAGTCTTTTGTGTATATTCAATGGTGAGTTCTAGTCTGACATTACCGTTGCCCATACTCAGTTAAACACTGGTATATATTTATATCCCATTAATGAATGCAGTCATTCTATATCTGTTCCTTTCCTTCTGACTAATTTCACTCACCATGATAGTCTCCATGTCCATTCATTTGCAGGTAAATTTCATAATTTCATCTTTTATGACAGCTGCATAGTATTCCATTGTGTAGATGTACCATAGTTTCTTTAGCCAGTCCTCTATTCTTGGGCACTTAGGTTGTTTCTAGATTCTAGCTATCATGAATAGTGCAGCGATGAATAATGAAGTACAGATAGTGTTTCTGCTATGTGTTTTTGGGTTGTTGGATCAAATGAAAGCTCAATATCTAGTTTTCAGAGGAATATTCATATTGTTTTCCAAAAGGGCTGGACCAATTGGCACTACCACCAACAGTGGATGAGAGTCTGTTTTCCCCTGTCATCCATGCCAGCACCAGTTGTTCTTGCTGTTTTGGATGTGTGCCAGTTTCTGTGGTGTGAGATGATACCTCTTTTGTTTTTTGTTTAATATTTTATTATAATACAGTGATATATACAATTAAAAAGATGTTTATGTGTCACGGAGCTGCTGGGGTCCCCAACATTACCAGGACAGTTCTCTTCTACCTCTGAGGCTGCCAGAGAATAAATGAAAACTCATGAGCCTGGCGCAGTTCCCAAAAAACACTTTTAATAGTACAAAACTCTACCACCGCAATCCAATATAATGGAAGATCTTAGCTCTGGTCAGAACTTAGACCATACACAAGGGCCCAAGTCTCCCACAAAAGTGGATCCTACCAGAAAGGAGTCCCACTAAAGAGAAAGGAGTCCTACCCAAAAAAGGGGCGAGTGCCTCAAGTCAGTTCCCTTATATACACCAAAGTAATCCTAACTGTTGACAGGGATGGACCTGTCAACAAAGAACCCTAAACAGCTTCTAGATAGTAGAAGAGTGTAGAAGAGTGGTGCCACAGCCTATAATAGATATAAACAAAGTGTTATTCCAGGGACTAATTCCTTCTTCAGAAATTATCTATATATATATTTTTTTTTGCTTTTTTGGGTCAAACCCTGCGATGCTCAGGGATTTCTCCTGGCTCTGCACTTAGGAATTACTCCTGGACTGAGGGGGCTGGTATAAAATAATACATCTTTATTTCATGGGCTTCACGTAATCTAGATGATACCCACAAGCTTCTTATTTATTATCTGCACCAGGGTGATTCTGAGTATCTCGACCTCCATATACTGAAAGGGTCACATTTGCCTGTGAGGGCAAACTGTATGAACCTTCCTGTAATCTTAAATGATAGTCTCAACATATCCAGGGTGGTAGTCTCCCGGTAAATTCTAATTGTCCCATGCTGGGTCCAGTGGGTATAAAGAGGAACTGTGCCCAATCTAGATATCATAGAAGTTTTAGTATATGTATAATAATAAGTCAGAAGTTACTCATTCAGAGTCAAGGTGACTTCTGTAACTGCCACACCCTCTATCAGTGTTTACATAGAAGAGAGATCTCATTGGAATGAATCTTGGCTTAAGAACATGTAAATAGATTAAGTTGTGAGTGGATAAAACAGCCTGTCATCCAACATTTATGCTTGGTTTTCAGTCATGTTTGAGCATCCATTGCTCCACCGTGCCCATTTCCCACCACTAATGTCCCCAATTCCCTCCCCACTCCTCCCAGCCTGCCTTTATGGCAGGCTCTTTATCTCTTTTATCACTTTCTCTTTATCTCTATCTTTCTCTTCCTTCTCTTACACATTGTGGTTTACAATACATACATTTAGAGATATCATGTGTATCCCTTTGCCTATATTCAATGCTCAGTTCTAGGCTAGTATTGTCATTTACAGCGATTACTAGCAATCCTTTTCCTTCTCTGTCTTACCTCAGACACAAACATATTTGAGGTTGATTCCAACTATTGACAAAACCTCCCAATGCCTATTTTGCCCGGTCTTGGATATATATAACCTCCCAAAGCATGTTTTGCCTGGTCTTGGATATTGGTATCATAACATATGCATATATTTATATTCCACAAATAAATAAATGCAGTTATTTTATATCTGTCCTTTTCCTTCTAGCTAATTTTATTCACATGATGTTCTCCAGTCCATCCAGCAAATTTCATAACTTCATTTTTCCTACATAGTATTCCATTGTCCAGATGTAGCAAAATTTCTTTATCCAGTCATCTGTTCTTGGTCACTCTATTGTAATCAGATTCTTGCTATTGTGAATAGTGCTGCTATGAACATAAAAGTGCAGATGGTGTTTCTGCTGTGTGTTTTTGGCTTCCCAGGGTATATTACCATGAGTGGTATTGCTGGGTCAAATGGGAGTTCAATTTCTAGTCTTTGGAGGAATGTCCACATTGTTTTCCAAAAAGGCTGTACCAGTCAACATTCCCACCAACAATGGATGAGGGTCCCCTTTTCCTCACATCCATGCCAGCACTTGTTGTTCTTGCTCTTTTGGATATGCGCCAGTCTCTGTGGTGTGGCATGATATCTTATTGTTGTTTTGCTTTGCATTTCTATTATGATTAATGATAATGTGCATTTTTTCTATGTCGTTTAGCCATTTGAATTTCTTTTTTGGAGTTTCTGTTCATTTCTTCTTCCCATTTTTTGATGGAGTAGGCTGTTTTCTTCTTGTAAAGTTCTACCAGTCCTAATTTATCCTGGATATTAACCCCTAATAGGTGGCTATTGGGTGAATATTTTTTCTCATTTTGTGGACTGTCTCTGTGTCTTGATCGCTGTTTCTTTTGAGGTGAAGAAGCTTTTTAGTTTCATATGACCCATATGTTTATTTTTGCTTCCAGTTGCTTTGTTAGTGGTGTTTCATCTTTGAAGCTGCCTTTAGCTTAAATGTTGTGGAGGGCTTTTCCTATATTTTCTTTTTTTACTCTACGGATTTAGGTCTTATGTTGAGATCTTTGATCTTACTTTATGCACGGTGTTAGACAGAGGTCCAATTTCATTTTTTTTGCATGTAGCTGCCCAGTTTTCCCAGCACCACTTGTTGAAGAGGTTTTCCTTGCTCCATTTTGTACTTTTTGCTTCTTTATTGAAGAGTAAATGATCATGTGTTTGAGGATGGATGTCAGGATACTCAACTCTATTCCATAGGTCCACAGGTCTGTTTTTATTCCAATATCATGCTGTTTTAATTACTACTGCTTTTAGTACAGTTGAAGTTGGGTAGTGATGCCTCCCATTTTCTTTTCCACAAGGATTGTTTTAGTTATCCGTGGGGGTTATTATTCATATGAATTTCAGGAGTGTTTGGTCAATTTCTTTGAAGAATGTCATGGGTATCCTTATAGGGACCGCGTTGAATCTGTATAAAGCTCTAGGGAGTATTACCATTTTAACAAAGTTGATTCTCCCCATCCATGAGCAGGGAACGTGTTTCCACTTCATCGTGTCATTTTATTTCTTGAAGCAGCATTTTGTAGTTTTCTTTGTATAGGTCCTTTACATTCTTAATCAAGCTGTATCATGTATTTGATTTTATGTTGCATAATTGTGAATGATATTATTTTTTAATATCCCTTTCTTCTCTTTCATTAAATATAAATATAGGAAAGCCCTTGCCCTTTGGGTATTGATTTTGTACCCTGCCACTCTATTATTTGTGTCTATTTTTTTCTAGGAGAATTTTGGTAGAGAATTTAGAGTTTTCTAAGTATAATATAATATGTCATCTTCAAATAGTGATAGCTTGACTTCTTCCTTGCCTATCTGGATGCCCTTAATATACTTTTCTTCTCTAATTGCTATAGCAAGTATTTACGGCACTATATTGAATTGAAGTAATCAGAGTGGGCAATCTCATCTTGACCCCTAACTTAGGCTTATAGTTTTTCTATGTTGAGAATGATGCTCACTGTGCATTTTTGATAGATTCCTTTGACTATATTAAGAAGGTTCCTTCGATTTCCATTTTATGGAGTTTTTATCATGAATGTGTGTTGAACCTTGTTAAATGCTTTCTCTGCATCTATTTTTATGATCATATTTTTTCTCTTATTTATGTGAAGTACTATGTTGGTTGACTTGCGAATGTTGAACCATCTCTGCGTTTCAGGGATGAATCCTACTTGATCATGATGCATAATCTTTTTGATGAGTCTTTGACCCAATTTCTATGTTTTTAATTGTGTTGAGGTATGTTCTGTGGCACAGCATGTGATCTGTCTTTAAGTTGTTCCATGTGCACTGGAGAAAAATGTGTATTCAACTTATTTGGAATATAAAGCCCTGTATATATCTACCAGTCCTCTTTCTTCCATTTCTTCCTTCTGTGCCAGTATTATCTTGGTGAGTTTCAGTCTGTTGATCTATCAAAAGTTGATAGAGCAGTGTTGAAGTCTCCAACTACTCTTGTGTTACTGTCAATGTATTCTTTGAAGTTTGTTGACAGTTGTTTTAAATATTTTGCTGACCCCTCTTTGGGTGCATATAAGCTTAGGAGTGTAGTTTCTGCCTGATATACATATCCCTTGGTTATTAAGAAATAACCTTCACTGTCCCTTCTAAACTTTTTCTGCCTGAAGTCCATGTTGCCAGATACTAGTATGATCACCCTTGTGACCCATTTAGAATTGTTTTCCAGCCTTTGACATTGATTCTATGTTTGCTCTGACTCTAAAGATGTGTTTCTTGTAGGGAGCAGAATTTGGATTCAGATTTTTAATCCATTTGCCACTCCATGTCTCTCTCTTTTTTCTTTTCTTTTTGGTTCACTCACACCTGGAAATGCTAAGGGGTACTCCTGGCTCTTCACTCTGGAATTACTCCTGGTGGTGCTTGGAGACCATTTGGGTTGCCAGAGATTGAACCGAGTCAGATGTGTGCAAGGCAATTCCCCTACCCACTGTGTTATTGCTCCTGTCCCGCCACTCTGTGTCTGTTATTGGTGCATTTTGGTTATTGACATTGAGGATTATTGTCCTGGGATTTTTTTCCCATTTTACTGAATAAGCTTGTTGATAAGTTTTGTCTTATCTTTCAGTAGCTCCTTCATTCCTTCTTTTACATTTGTTTTTGAGTCTGTGAAGTTCCTGAGCTGTTGATTATCCATGATCTGTGTATCTTCCCTTCAAATCTGAATGTGACTCTTGGCAGGTAAGGAATTCTTGGTGAGGCCTTCATTTCATTGAGTCTTTTTACAATATCCTACCATTGTCTTCGGGATCAGAGTGTTTCATCTGAAAAGTCTGCTGTAAGTCTTAGGGATGCTCCTTTGTATGTTGATTTCCTTCTTTTATATGCTGTTTTCAGTATTCTATCTCTATCTATGGTCATTGTCATTCTAATTATGGTGTGTCTTGGAGTATTCTTATTTATATTTCTTTTAACTGGTACCCTTTGGGTCTCCTGAAACTGGGAGCAAGTACTCTTTAATTCTGGGAACTTCTCAGCAGTGATGACTTTGACAGTTTTTTCTTCACAGGATATTCTTTCTTCCCCTCTTGGACACCAATGATCCTTATATTGTTCCTTTATACTTTATTCCGATAATATCTTGTTGTCTGTTCATTAATTGTGAGTCTTTTTTTCCATCTTCTGCTGTTGTCTAGAGCTTCTCTCTTAGAGATCACTAATTTTTTTCTTCAGCAATTGTTATTCTTCCATGAGGGCTTCCAGTCAGTTTTCCATTTCACCTACCACATTTAAATTTTTTAAATTTTTTAAATTTTATTTTTTTAACTTAATTTTGTATTTAATATTGCATCATCAAACACAAAACCCACCACCAGTGCATTCCCACCACTAAAAACACTCATTTCCTACCACCCGTCATCTGGTACCAATTATATTCACAATAGCAGCCCATATATGGCAATGGTATTGATAAAGTCATGACTTTGTTTTTTTCCTGGTTTGCTATGGGCTAATCTGACCTATTTATGTTCTTGCATTGTTCATCTGAATTTCTGGAATGTGGTTAGTTTCTGCTACTTTAATGTACCACATGGCCGTGTGCCATAGGAAGAGCCAGTGGCAGCTCTGCCCCATGTGTCAGTGTCTCTGGATCATAGCTGACAGTCCCAGAGCAGCTCGTGGCCAGGTCTGCTGGGCCTCCTAGAAGGAACAGAGGTGGGAGAAAGGAAACCCAGCTTCATATCCATGGAAACCCGGTGGCTTTAGCCACCAAGATCCACATTCTTGGGCTTAAAATCAGCTTCTCTCTAGGGTGGGCTCTGATGAGCTGGGCTTGAGATCGGCTTCACTCTTGGATGGGGCTCTGAAGAGCTGTGGAGTCCAGATGTTGATAATGGCTGCCATCATGATTCAAGGGGTTCCTCTGGCTTCTTCTGAGGCTCTATTGGGGTGTAGGCCAGGACAGAACTCGCCCCTACCTCCTGGATGCCTCATGATCAGCCAAGCACAGGAAGAGCCAATAGCAGCTATGCCCTGTGTGTCATTGTCTCTAGATCACAGCCAATATCCCTGGAGCCTGACCTACCACGTTTTTTAATATCTGTCATTTCTTCTTGTATTTTCATTTGGATTTTACTCATTTCTTCTCTCATGTCCTCTTGTATTTTATTGACTATGTGCTCTATTGCTTCATTGAGCTCCTTATGCATTCTTAATAGTTCCTTCCAAAATTCCTCATAGAAAGCTTATATAGCTCATCTTAATTGCTTGGCTCATGTGGGCTAGTGACTTCACTCATGGAGCTTGGTGGATTTCTGCATTGTTTTACAATTATTACGATTGAAGTTTGCAAATTGTGTGTTCTTGTGTGGATAGGCTGTATAGATAGGGATATTTAGGGTGTTTGTGGAGTTTTGTGGGATGTAAGGAATGTTGAAAGCTATGTTATGGGGACCTCTACACAGGATATTTGTTGACTAAGTACTTTGCCAGAACTGTGATAATTGAGTGATAATCAGACACCCACCTGAGTTGGGGATGAAGGGGAGTAGTAGGGCCACAGTGTGGGGGTGAGGAGTCTAGATGGCGAGTGTGCCTCGCCAGGCATCTGACTGCTCTCTCTGAACTTTCCCAGGCTTCTGGCAAAGGACTGGAGCAGTCCCACACATGCAGGACGCAACTGGGTTGGGGCTGAAGGGGAATTGAAGGGCTGCAGGGTGGGGCAAGGCTTCCAGATGGTGAGTGTGCCGCTCCAGGCATCTGCCTGTTCTCTCTGAACTTTCTCGGGATTCTGGTCTGGCTCCTTGATTTATAGTGGAAATATACTATGTGGGAACTTTGCAATTTATGAATGCCTAGGAATAGAAGTCTCTGGGACATTACTTCAGATTCAATGCTAACTTCATGTGTTTCAAGATCATGACATTGGTGGGCCTCCAATCACGATCTGTAGGGACAAAGAAAACTAAGTGATATGTAGGTTTCTAAGGCCTCTCTGACAGACTCACAGGAGAGGGATCTGGGGGACTGGGTATAAGGGAGGGACTGTGCTGATGATTATTCATCTGTTGCTCCTCCCACCTTCAGGAGCCCTTTGTGACAAGGCTAAGGCTCTGTGATGCTCCCTGGGGTTCTGTCCTGAGAGACCTGTTAGTACTCAATTCCCAGAGGGCAGGAGCAAGACTCAGAAGATGGAAAGTGTAACTGCTGGCTGGCTGAGCATCAGCTTCCTGGCCAAAGTGTTAGAGAGCATCCTTGCCATCCTGTGTGGAGTGGGGATCTTCCTTCTCTTACTCCCTTTCCTTCCAAGTAACCCAACCACACCACAATGTAGAAGGTACTGGCTCATCAGAAAGGTAAGCTAAGGAAGCTTGGGTCAACAGCAATTAGTAATATCTTTTATTCTTATTTACTTCTAATTTTGAAATGACTGGAAATATTAGATAATTATTTTCTTAGGAAAATACATTAAGTATCATTTTTCTAGGTTTAAGGCGGACCAGGGAACATTTAGAATGGATTTTCAGATTTCTGTCTGAAGACATGTGTAGGCGTGTCCAGGTATGGTAGAGGGCTCCAGAGAAAAGCCAGGTGTGTAGCGACTAAGATTCAATTACTGACTACTGGGATCTCTGCAAAAGGATCGGCTCTTAGCACTGCCTTGCATCCTCCTTTTCCTTTCTGTGACTGGTGTCTCAGGGTCAAGTCTTCCTTTGTCAGAGTCCATCAAAGAGCAGTGTAGAGCCTCTACATCATCTACAGAAAAGCGCTGGCCTCAGGAAGCAGGTCCTAAATTTCCAACAGACCTACAGGTGTAATAATACATATATTCACTGAGTTATTAGACCTACAATATTCACTTTAGGAAGGAAATTCCTAAAGATTCGCATGTATAAAAATCTTTTTCTTCTTTTTTTTTGGTGGTGAGAGCCATATCTGGAGATGCTCAGGGTTTACTCTTGGCTTTAAGTGGCTGGTCAGAGGATTATATGGGATGTCGGGGGTTGCACCCAGATTGGCTATCAGTAAGGACAGATCCCTACCAGATGCACTAAGTGGTTTTCTTAGTCTTCAAAAAATATTCACTTTAAGGAGACTGAAAGGAAAACACATAAAACTGCATTCAGGAAAGGCAGTCAGATTGTTACAGAATAGTAAACTTGCCTGGAGTGAGAGTGAGACTGAGTCCTAATGCCCTTATTCCCCATTACCCCACCCCCCATCTTTCAGAGTCCAACAGAGCCTCGAGGAAGGAACAGGAAGATCAAGAAAAGTGAAGCTCTGAAAGAAGGTAAGCTTCTCTTCAATCCCAAATTCCCTAAGGGGTAACCTCTAGCTCTTCCAGTTTAATAGTCCAATTCCATGATCTTAGCATATCAGTGGAAGAGCCCATCAATGTTCCACGAAAAGTGATTGAACCCAGTAGTTTCTGATTCGAAACAAGGAGGAAACATAAGAATAAAGGAAATGGCCTGTTGCTCCATGAGAGTATGTGCACTGCAGTGAAACAATCATACTTGAATTGGGAGATGTCTAGAAGTAAAACTGGAAGGAGGGTGGCTACACACAAGTGGTTTATTTTTTTCTCAGACTTTGTTAAGTGACCCCTGCTCTGTTCCAATCAGTTCGTCCTAAAATATTCTCCTTTGTCATGAATTATGTGCCTGTGGACACTGGATCTTGGGGTAAAGAACCTAGTCCCCAGAGTTCCCTAGAAGCACATACCAATAACATCCTATAAAAGGTCTTGCCTCTTTCCTTCATCACATGACCCCATCTCCCCGTTTCCAGTTGACCTGAGAGAACTGAAGAGAATGCTGAACCCGACTTTACTTGTGCAAAGGTAAAGCATCTCCCTTTACCTTCTTGTGTTCTTCTTAGTGTTAGATCCTGATGTGTAACCCCATAGTTTCTGGCTGTCTGGGGCAGGTCTGGGAGGGGGTGGAATCATGCAAACCAAGTATGGAGCACCCCTTGAGTGAAGATGTCTGGGAAAGGCGGGGGCAATGGAGGAGCTCAGGCTCAGGTTCTCATTGCTGCTCACGCTGCTCAGTCCTCCTGGACACCATATGCTCCTCGTTGAATTTCTGCCTCTTGTGTCCTGCAGCATGGATCGGAAATGCCAGAACAAGGGCAGCCTTTGTCTATTCCCAAGTGAAGACCAGCCTGGTGAGGAGTGCAGAGCAGTGCCTGTTGGAACTCAGTGTCCAGTAGAACAGCGTGTGGATGTCGATGTTCCTGCTATGTCCCCAGTAACTCCCACAGCTCCTCTCACTGAGCATCATCTAAGGCACATCTCTACATTTCCATCAAGCCCCAAAACAGAGTCAGTCTCTTATATGAGAGATTCATCCCAGAGGTATTCTCAGCCACCACCTGTCCTTCCACTGGTATGCCCATCACATCAACTAATCACGTTTCCTCCTCGCCCAGGACACCTGCCTGATTCAGGGACCTGTCCTGCACCTCCCCTGGCTACTTCTGCACCGGTATGGCTGAGCTCTACTCTGAGTCCTCTCCAGTGTCAGTCATGGGCAATTGCCATGGACACTGTGTCACAGAGTTCTTCTGTAAATACCCCTTGGCCAGCTTCTGGTGCCCGAGTCATCTCAGGCATTGGACACTCAGTATGCCCCCCCTTCAACCTTCCCCTTAGGCCAGAAACGAGCCCAGAACATGTACCCCTCCATATCTACACACCATGCATCCCAGCAAGGACATATTTCCTGTCCCTCACCTGAAGGGTTGAAATCCCTGAGTGGTGAGAGGAAGACCAGACCTTCATCACCGTCCTGGAACACTGAAGGCCAGTCAAAACAGCTTTGCAAGTCTCAGCAATACTCAGATCCCAGGGACATAGGAGACAAAGTACACCTTCATTACGAACAATTATTCTGGGGTCTTCCCTCACTTCACTGTGAGTCTCTAGTGGCTACTGCCTGGAACTCCAAGAACTCTTCAGCACTATTTGCTCCTTCAATAATTTTCAATGGCATGGTGGGCAACTTCGCAGAGCAAATGCAGCCAAATATATCTCCTGTGCTAAACTTAAGAAAATGCCAGTTTCGTCCAATTGTGCAGATTCAGGTCCAACCCTCCCTGCCAAATATACCAACTTCCTCTCTACCCCAGATTGCAGCTCTTAAATGTGACCATCTAAAGTTTGAGAGTTCACAGCCAGAAGGGTGTTTGTTGCCAAAGTTGGAAAAAGGGTGGGCAGAAATCAGTGCTTTTAATTTCACCCCTTCTGAGGACAGTTTGGTGTCCAACATTCTTCCTGAAGACTTTCCAGTCAGTCCTGAACTCAGACAGCTATTGGAGAAGCATCTCCAAAAGTGGATCACCCAGAAGCAGTGGGAGCCTCCCGGCAGGGAACCAAGGGAGCCTGGAACTAAAACAGCAGCAGGGAGTTAGGCCAGGCCAAAGCAATGCATATCCCATCAAGAACCTGGGCCAGGGTTCAGGGTCTAAATACTCAGACATTTCCCAGGATGGGATGTTAGTGACCGCCTATGAAGACTCAGACGGTGACTCAGGACTCTCAAGCAGTGAGTCTGTTAGTGACTTTGTAAATGCCCTTGAACAAACTATGAGAAAACAAAAAGATAGGAAGTTAGGGAAGATCTATGAGGATTACATCCCTGTGAGAGTGCCTCGATCTTGGTTTGCTGTCAGTGATGCTGGCTGGAAACCTGAAGGTCACCTAACTAATAAAACACATCCTATCTCAAATGAATGTGACAATTGTGAGAATACTTCTGAGAGAGCTGAGTTCCTGGATTGCTTGAGACAATCATTGCTAGAAAGACACATAGCAAAGTTTTGGACCAAACACAGATGGGGGCTACCACTAAAAGCTATGAAGGTCATCAAACATCTTAAGTTTGAGAAGATTCAACCTTCGCCCAACCTTAAATTTCCACCTCAGCACTCATCCACCTGTGCACCTGGGACCCATTCAAGAGTCAAGTTTTTGAAGTTGCAGGGAGAACTTCCACAGGACCATGTAGTAGAGAAGGAGACAAATAAAGAACCAGATTCCATCCCAGAGAGGCCAGCCCAGGCACCCTCTCTTGTGTCTGATAATGTCCAGCAGGTGTGCAGGGAGATCTTATTTGGTGACAACCATGGATCCACGGGGATGTCTCTGTCTGGAACCACTGAAGACCGACACCCTGCTGATTCCTTCACATCCAGCCTGAGGGCCAGAAGTTGGCAGGGTGTATCTGTGGAGAATGATGAGAAGGGAAGCTCGAGTTGGGTCCAAGTTCCAGGAGTGGGTCAGGAGTGGAGATTTTCAATTGGCTGTCACAGGATCCCTGCCATAGGGAAAAAATGGTTGAGATGAAATTAGCATCTTTGAGAAACAAAGAAACCATGGGCAGAGTAGAGATCAAAGAGTCACCTGTTCCTCAAACATGGAGTAAAGCCACAATTGAATCAACTGTTCAGACAAAACCCCATATTGAAAGTATGAACAAGAGGGCTAAGGAATATCCAGGAACCAATCCAGACTCAGTGGTACCTAAAATGCCAGTTTCCCAACATCCAGAACATCCACTAATTAAGACAGGCATTAGAAGTGTGCTCAAATCGGTATCAGAGAATCAGCCCGGAGACCATCCCAGCCATATGCTCCGATCTTCATGCAGCTTGCCTCCCTTTGTTTACCGATATCACATCCCAAGATATCCCACTGGAGCCCAGGACTCTAATAACAGGCAAGGAACTGTAACAAAATTTAATATGATGGAACAGCGAAGTCACAGCCCCAGAAATCAGAAAGGATTTGAAGAACCGCAGACCTCTCAAGTGAGAAATGGGACTCCTCTCTCTCCAATTAGGCCAACAGTGAACATTCCTGAGAGGAAATGCCTCCAGAAGCCAGTTCCCCAGAAAACTTTTTTAAGAAAAATATAAGGCTGTTAATGCAGTGCATTTTTTCAAAAAGGAAAGGAAACTGCCAGGAGTCTCTGAAGAAATGCAAACCTGCATTAGACTCTGCGAAGTCCCAAGGACCAGGCAAAGTTCTGATGTTGATGGATGGTGAGGTGACTGAGGCTCAGGCACTTATGTCAGCTGTTGGACAGATTTTAGAGGAAAAAATAGCACATAGTCAGAGGCTTCAGAGTACTAAGTTAAATGAACCCAAACAAGAACATCAGTCTTCAACATATGGGGCTTCCCTGTCCCCACAGGGCCCGATTCTACCCAGAACAAGGGAAAAATACACTGTGTAGTACCCCAGGTACGACCAAGGTGAAAAACATTAGAGAGCAAGAGCCCTTAAAAAAAGTTAGATTTGAAAATGGGCAAATGAGCATGAAACGCCACCAATCCCCTATCATTAAGAGGACTGTACCCACAGTCAGTGCCTGCAAATTTGAGCCAAGGGTCCCAGGTGCCCAGAGACATTATCAACACTGCCCAAGGCACTGTTTCCTAAGGGGAGGTATCTTGTCTGGCAAACTCTAAATGCTTTCTTTCTTGTATGGAAAGCTAGTTTTCCGGATAAGAGAAAAGGAAGTTTTCTGTTTTTAATTAGAACTTCCAAGGCTATATAATTCCATAGATTCCTTATCCATACAATGTTACATTACAACACAATGTTCTGTTATTAAAGCAGTAGCTGTGTTGTGGTTTCTGATGGAAGTCTCTGTGCTGTGCTTTTATATATACTTTGGCTCCCAGAAAGGATGGGAATAAAGGGGGTGGAGAGCTGCTTTGTGCGTCAGCAATTTGTTCCAAACCCCTTCTTAATATGCTATTATAATTACACATGTAGCAAAAATCATCTCTAATGAAGCTATTATGACTGTGAATGCCACTTCATAGAACCTGGCTTTTGTCAGCCTCATACATTGAAAATTATACCACTGGGACTGGAGCGATAGCCCAGCAGGTAGGGCATTGCCTTGCGGCGTCCGGCCTGTGCTGGCTCCGGGTTCGATCCCCGACATCCCATATGGTCTCCCAAGCACCGCCAGGAGTAATTCCTGAGTGCAGAGCCAGGAGAAACCCCTGAGCATTGCAGGGTGTGACCCCCAAAAATTATACCACTGTAGAGGACAGGTTTGCAGAGCTGAACAGGGCTGGACACTTACCCTTTCAGGCTCAGGAAGCATCAGTCAAGGGGCTTCACATCTCATAACAACGGATGGAGGTTTGGTTGTGATGGATACTTGGACCACAGTTCAGAACAAGACATTTTGCCCCCGGAAATTCTGGTAAGAATAGTTGCCACCTGCCCTTGGGGATGCATCTTCTCTTCCTGAGAAATTATTTTAAGAGAAGGGCCATTACAACCAATTTTCTTTGTGTCACTGACAATTTGAGTTCCCTGACCTGAACTCTTCCTTTCCCAATCTTAGGACAGCAGGAAGGATGTTGTGTCAAATGGTTTGAGTCAATGAGGGAGTCTTTGGAGGTAGGAGGCAGATGGCTTCTTTTACCCCTGTGACAAGTAAACTATCTGTTCACAAATGTCCTGGTTCTCCATGTTTATCACAGAGAATAAATCTGAGTATGTGGAACAGGAACATGACATTATGCCTTTTATATTTTTTGTTTGGATGCTTTAAACCTGGGTGAAATGGCAGTTTAAAAAAAGTGAAAATGCCCTTAAGGAAAGAAGGGAAGGGAAAAAGAAAGAAGGGAAAATGTGATGCAATGAACAAGACATCCCTACATGTCCTAGAACCATCTTCAATCCTAGAAGGGAGAAGAATTTAGGGTCTCTGTAGCTCACTGGAGGTACATGCAAGGTCTTTGCCTTACAAGCTCCCAAACTAGACTTAAGCAACCTCTTGGGCCAGACTAGAACTAATTGATAAAGGGAAGCTAATCTCAATATAGTTAATTAGCTTGCACATTATTATATCTCCAGTTTGAGGATGAATGTAAATAGATGGAAATTTCAGGACTAGTGGATTCAGCCTGTGATTCCCAAGTCTGAAAATGAACATAAACATGACTCAAGGACATATCCCAGAGGAGAGGTAGAGACTTTCAAATAACAAGGGATTGACTTTGGAGTCTTGCCTAACAAATATTTGCTGTTTCTGGCTTCTCAAAGAAGAGACTTAAATTTGTTGTTTATTCTGAAGTCAAGTTTAAATTGTTGCAATTTTACTCTTTCCTTTTGTACTAGCTTTTGTATGACATGAGTCTTCCGAATAACAAATATTTTATTATATCACTGTTAATTCAAAAGTGCCAAATTTGGTTACAAAGTCATGGCAAAATTAGAGCTTTTATTATGTTTATTATTGAAAGTGATTTCATGAAAAGCTAACGTACCAAATAGGCACTATATCTATATCTATATGTTAAATACATCCTTCACCTCCTGACTCATCTCACTACGTGAAATTCTCCATCCGTTTATAATCAAATTTCATGACCTTATCCTTCCTAACAGCTGCACAGTGTATATGTACCATTGTGTATATGTACCATAGTTTTTTATCCAGTTGCCTGTTCTCGTACACTCAGGTTGTTTCCAGATTTTGGCTATTGTGAATAGCACTGCAATAAACAAAGAAGTGTGGATGGTGTTTCTCCTGTTGTTTTTAAAGCCCCCGGACATACTCCCAGAAGTGGTATTATGAGTCATATGGAACCTCGGTTTCTAGCTTTTTAAGGAATTCCCACATTGTTCTCCAAAAAATCTGGACCAGTCGGCATTCCCGTCAACAACGAAGGAGAGTCCTTTTCTCCCTGCATCCTCACCAGCAATGGTTCTTATTATTTTGGATGTATGCCAGTCTTTGTGGTGTAAGATTGTAACTCATTGTTTTGATTTGCATCTCTCTGATGATTAGCACTATAGAGCATTTTTTCCTGTCTTGTGGCCATTTGTATTTTTTTTTTTTTTTGCTTCTTGAGCCATGCTCAGCAGTGGTCAGGAGTTACTCCTGGCTCTGCACTCAGAAATTACTCCTAGCAGTGCTTGGGGGATCATATGGGATGTCGGGGAATAGAACTGGGCTGGCAAGACAAAGGCTCTACTGCCAGTACCGCCATTTATATTTTTTAAGAAAATTTCTGTGCATTTTCCTTCCCAACTTTTGATGGGTTTGGATGCATTTTTTCTTGTAAAATTGTATAATTGCCTTTTGTATCATGAATATTAACCCTTTATCATATGGGTATTGGGTAAATAATTTTCCCCAATCTGTGGATTTTCTTTGATACTTGGTCACTGTTTCTTTTGAAGTGCAGAAGCTTCTTAATTTCATGTATTCCCACTAGTTTATCTTTACTTCCACTTGCTTGGTCAGTGCTATTTTCTTTGAATGTGCCTTTAGCTCCAATGTTACAAAGAGTTCTGCCCACGTTTTGCTCCACATACCTTGTGGATTCAGGTCTGATGTTGAGTTCTTTAATCCATTTTGAGTTGATATTTGTGCCTGATGGTAGGTAGAGAGAGGTCTGAGTTCATTTACTTGCATGTAGCAGTACAGTTTTCACACCACCATTTGTTAGACTTTCCTTGTTCCACTTCACATTTCTTGCTCCTTTATCAAAGATTAGGTTATAACAAATTGAGGCTCGGTATTAGGATAATCGACTCTGTTCCATTGGTCTTTATTACAATACCATGTTTTGTTTTTTTTTAACCAAATCAGATTTTATTGAGTTTACATTGCTGTTATAGTGGAAGTGTGCAATACACATTTATTCTTTTTTCATTTTTAAAAATTTTTATTATACTATGCGAGTTAGGCAATGAAAAGAATGTTCATAAATGGGTCATGGCATACAATATTCAGAACCCACCCCTCCACCAGAACCAAATTCCCACCACCCGTATCCCAAACATGCCCCCACCACCCAAACCCTGCCTGCCTCTATTGCAGGCACATTTTATTCCTCTGTCTATCTCTTTGTCTATGTCCCTGTATTTTTCTCTCTCTTCTGTTAAACTTTGTGACTTGCCCTAAAGACATTAACAATGTATGATGTCTCTATCTGAATATATAAAAGTGAGTTCTAGTGTGACATCGTAATTCCTCAATCCCCATAACCTCTCCAGTTTGTTGCAAATATAATGATCATTAAAGTTTAAAAATAAGAAAGATCCTGGGAAAGACCTGGTGCTAAAATATGTTAGAGTCTAAGATTAACGTGTGGCTGGAGCTCTGCTGCTGCGCCTGTGCAGCTGTGGATCTGGATTGTCTTGTCTTCCAGCGGTTGGCTGTGGCTGGAGCTCAGGGCCACACCTTCCATCCTGGAGACTGGGGATTGGGTGAAGGCTCCCAAATCCCTGCTCTGAGTCCAGTAGGCATGGCCACCTGCTGGATGAGCAAGCCCTAGGAGCTATGTAGGACATGGCCAGGCATTGGCCAAGCCTTTTGCTTTTCCACCAGGAACTCCCTGGGCCACTGACCAGGAGGTCGAGCTGTGCAGCTGTGGGTCTGGACTGCCTGTCTTCAGGCAGTTGGCTGTAGTGGCTGGAGCTCAGGGCCACACCTGCCAACCCAGAGTCTGGGGATTGGGTGGATTCCAATACCATGTTTTAATTATTACTTCTTTCTAGTATAGTTTGAAGTTGGGGAAGGTGATGCCTTATTGCAGGACACCTAAGAACCTCTGCATCTGCCCTGGATTGCCTCCTGCAGGTCACTTCATAGATAGGGGGTAGTTTAAATGTGGCAGTTTATCTGACCATGTATTCTGTACTGGCTGGTATAAATATTCTCTCATGCTACCACAATCATCGTGGGACTAGCTAGATCTTACCAGCATATTTGCCTGGCCACGTTGGATCTCTAAGTAATTAGACCAGAGAGAAATGCTGTTTGCCTCCAAGCAAGCAAGCATGGCTACCTGATAACTCAAAGGCAACTAAAATACAAAACTACCATGAAGTAGACGAGACTCTTGTGAAGGCTTGGAGAAATATTTAACTGGCATTAGTATTAGTCTTTGGTACAGAGACATGCCATCTCAGAAACCCCTTCTCTACTCTAAAAAGGCATTTCCAGGCAGATCTTGGCTCAATACATTAGCATCTAAAAGGGCCTAGGTGAGGTGCTGGGAGGAATTACCTGAGGGCATTTGACGCTGCCTGCTTCCCATAAAAGTGGGAGGTCTGAGTTGCAGAGGGATAAAACTGCCTGCTTCCTCTCTTTCTCTCTCTTTTGGGCTCTTCTTTGGGACTCGCACTCTTTCTTCTTGGGAGTCTTGTCTTTGTCTCCTCTTTACAGGACCTTAACACATGGTGGCCGCCATCTTGGCCTACACATGGCTGGGTTTCTAGCCGGGAATCCTAAGCACATGATTTTTCCTATTGATGATTTGTATTCTTGAACCTGTGATAACTAAAGCACTTTAAAATCTTGCCGGATTCCTGAGTTTTCATCCATTCCCTGTCAGCTTTGGAGGTCGAAGGGAACTCGCTTCCTGGTACTGTTGGGGACCCCAGCAGCTCCCTGACAATGCCTTCTATCTTCCTTTTGTTTTTAATTAATACTAATATCCAAGATCTTTATTTTTTAAAATTTTATTATACCACCTTGAGATATACAATTTAAAAGATGTTCATGATTAGGTTTCAGTGTTCCAGTGTTCCAGCACCCATCCTTCCACCAGTGCACATTACCCACCACCAATGTCCACTGATTCTCTACCCCAAGCCTGCCTCCATGGTAGACACTTTGCCTCTTCTGTCTCTCTCTCTGTCTCTCTCTGTCTCTTTCTCTCTCTCCCCCTCTCCCCCTAATGCATTGTGGTTTGCAATACATAAATTTAGGGTTTATCATGTATATCCCTTTGCTAACATTCAATGCTCAGTTCTAGTCTGGTATTAACAGTTCTTATTAGCACACTAATCTCTGTCTTACCTAACTCCTGAAACCCACATATTCGTGTTAGATTCCACCCATTGAAAAGTCCTCCTGATCTATGTTTTGCCTGGCCTTGGATATCTATATCATACTATTTTTTTATATTCTGCAAATGAATGCAGTTATTCTATATCTGTCCTTTGCCATTCTGTTTCTCTCCATTTTCCTCTGAATAATTTTACTCAGCATAGTCCTCTCCATGTTCGTCCATTTATAGGCATATTATATAACTTTTTTTCCCTAAAAGCTGCATAATATTCCTTTGTGAGATGTACCATCGTTTCTTTATCCAGTCTTCTGTTCTCAGACACTCAGGTTGCTTCCAGAATCTGGCTATTGTGAATAGTGCTGCAATTAACATAGAAGTGCAGATGGTATTTCTGCTGTGTGTTTTTGGTTTCCCAGGGTATATTCCCAGGAGTGGTATTTCTGGGTCAAATGGGAGCTCAATTTCTAGTTTTTGGAGGCATGTCCATATTTTTTTTCCAAGCAGGCTGGCCCAGTTGATATCCCACCAACACATGAACAGAGTTCTTATCTCTCCCCATCCATGCTAGCACTGTCTAGTCTTGCTCTTTTGGATATGTGTCAGTCTCTGTGGTATGAGATGATAGCTCATTGTTGTTTTGATTTGCATCTCCCTGATGATTAGTGATGATGAGCATTTTCATATGCCGTTTGGCTATTCAAATATCTTCTTTTTGTAAGTTTCTGTTTATTTCTTATTCCAATATTTTAATGGGGATGGCTGTTTTTTTTCTTATAAAGTTCTACCCAGTGCCTGATATATCATGGATATTAACCCTTATCAGATGGGCATTGGGATAATATTCTTTCCCACTCCATGGGTTGATTTTTGTATCTTGGTCACAGTTTCTTTTAAGGTACAGAAGCATTTTTAGTTTCATATGTTTATCTGTACTTCCAGTTGCTGTACTATTGTGTTTAATCTTTGAAGATGCCTTTAGCTTCAATACGATGGAGTATTTTGCCTATGCTTCCTTTAATGTACTTTATGGATTCAGGTCTGATATTAAGATCTTTAATCCATTTTGATCTGAATTTTGTGCATGGTGTTAGAGAGAGGTCTAAGTTCATTTTTTACATGTAGCTGCCCAGTGTTCCCAGCACCACTTGTTGAAGAAGCTGTCCTTGCTCCACTTTCCTATTTTTTGCTCCTTTATCAAAAATTAAATGATCATATATTTGAGGATGTGTATCAGATACTCCACTGTATTCTATAGGTCCACACATCTGTTTTTACTCCAATAGCATGCTATTTTAATTACTACTGCTTTATAGTACAGTTTGAAGTTGGGAAAGGTGATGTCTCCCATTTTCTTTTTTTCCAGGAATTGCTGTGGCTATTTGTGGGGGTGTATTGTTTTAAATTAATTTCAAAAGTCTTCAATTTCTTTGAAAATGTTATGGGTATCCTTATAGGGACTGCATTGAATTGGTATAATGCTTTAGGGAGTATTGTAATTTTGACAATGTTGATTTTAAATGCTCACGCCACCAGTTTCCCTTATCTTTGTGCCTCTTCTAATCTGATCTCTCCTCACCCTCCCTTTTATATTTGGTGATTGGTAATGGATTCCAATGCCCAGGGTCTGTCATTCTTCAGCAACATGTTCTTACTTTGATTCTTCCACAGACGGGTGAGATTATCCTATGTTTGGCCTTTGTCCTCAACTTATCTTTTTTTTTTTTAATTTTTTATTATACCACAGTGAAACATACAGTTACAAAAATGTTCATAATTGGTTCTTGGTAATACAGTATTCCAGCACCCATCCCTCCACCAGTGCCCCATCCCCATCACCAGTATACCCACACCCTCTCCCGCCCACCCCTAGGCTGCCTCAATAGCAGGTACCCCCTTTTCCTCTCTTTCTCTGTTTCTCTCTCTGTCTCTGCATCTCTCTCCCCCTTATTTTACACATTGCAGCTAGCCCTGCAGACATTTAGGGTTTATCATGTAAATCTCTTTGTGTATATTCAATGTGCCTGACCAAATTCGTTCCCGTGTGGCCCCATGAGCCCTGTTTGACATGATCTCTAAGTACAGAGTCAGGAATAATCATTAGGCGTTGCCAAGTATGTCCCCCACAAACAAAAAACAAAACAAAATAAAATAAAAAAAATTTCATTATATACATCCAAGGAATCTAAATGGATGGCAAATGGGAACAAAATTGTTTTTTTCCCATTGATCCAAAAAATGGAATAGGAGCCTGAGGCTTTAAAGAGAAAGGATAGTTCTTCATGCCAAAGGGACAGAGATTCCATAGGCAGGCCCTCTCAATCTTTTCTGTTTAGAAGCTACTTTCCAGAGATTAGCTTGAATCCAATTTTTTGTTCTTCTAGGTGACTAAGGGGATAATAAAAATCTTCTCCTGAAGCTGCCCAGGGGCCAACAGTCATAGCATGAAGAGCCTCACAAGCGGCTGGGGAGGCTGGAACTCGGCTCGCCCCAGGCCCAGCTGACTATGGGGCCCCCGGGAGGACAGATGGGTTTTGGGGGTGGGCCCATCACCTCTGGGGGTCCCGGAAGCAGTCAGATGAGACTCGCCCACCACACTAGCCACCACCTTCCTTGTCCAGATGCTGGGAAACTGCCTCATGACCAGATTAACAGAGCAAAACCAATTCGAGCCCAGGTCACTCCGTCGCGCTGTGGCCTTGTGGTCCATTAAAATAGTGAAACAGTAATGTCCTTTAATGCACTGCATTCCACGATGTGCAGGAAAGTTTGGTGGGAGGGAGAGATAACGAGGAGAGAAATGGCATACAGAACCTGCCAAGTAGTTGAGGTGTGGGAGGGGGAGGGAAGTGGGGACATTGTTGATGGGAGATGGGTTTGGGTGGAGGGATGGGTGTTGGAACACTGTAGAACCAAAACTCTACATGAGCATCTTTCAATTGTATGTCTAAAATGGTGTAATAAAATTTGGGGGGAAAAATAATAAAATAAAATGAAAAAAAAAAAAGCTTCTCCTGAGTCTGCAGTTCTCAACTGGACATAGCTAAAATAAACAGATACTCTTGTAGCAGTAAGTGGATCTAAGGATATGCGAAGGAAGGTCTGATGCATACTGTCTGTTAACAGATACACAGGGTCTTCTGGCAGACTGTCTCCCAATAGAGTTAGTATGTAGAATTCCCTGGTGAGACTGTTAATCAAGCTGCAGTTACACAGACAAGGCTATCCTAGGTCATTTCTCTGCACATTCCCTTGTTGGCTCTAACTAGCCCTAGATGGAGTTTAATGAACGAGACCTTGTCTTCTGGGGCAATTTAGGAAGGCTAAGTTAACAAACTGTTACATTCTTTGCTTATCTCACATCACTTAGATGGCACCTCCTGCAGGTTTTTTGGCTCTGCTTGTCTCCACCCTATCACCATAAATCCTATGGTAAAAATGTAAAATGTCCTGGTAGTGTCAATTACATAAACTTTAAGTTTTACTGCCTTTTGTTGCATTGGCATATAAGGGAGCTGGGGTCTTTGTTTGGGGGGTCAGTCAGCTCTGGTCAGTCAGCTCCAGTGAGTCAGCTGTGGTCAGTGAGCCACCAAGGTGAGAGCTGCTGCCCCTCCAGCTGGTGATTATTAAAAATATTAATGGAAATACGTCTTGTGCCTGGAGTCTCATCTCTGCATCTCTGACCCGATGGGCCATTCCTGCTTCACCTCTTATGATGTGCTCTAGAAACACTGGGAGGCTTGACAGCATGGATAAATGAGAGTAAAAAGCCACTAAGCAGGGCTGGAGACATTGCTGGAGCATGTGCTTTGCGTATCAGCATTTGATATCTGGCACCACACCATGTCCTGAGCAGCATTCAAGTGACCCCTGAGCACAGAGCCAGGAGTAACCCCAGGCACTACTGTTGGATGTGCCTCCCCACCCAAAACAAACCCTACCCATAAGCAGAAATGCCAGCAATTAACCACCTCAACTAACTGTGTGGAGCAGGACCAACTTCCTGGCAAAACCTACTGTCTTAGCCCTGCAGGGCTTTGGGTGTGCAGCTCATCTATCTGGTTTGGGAGATCTAGCTCATCTAGCTGGCTGCAGGCTGCTGGCTGCTGGTGCCATCTAGGGTTGTCTAACTCCTCTTTCATCATAGAGCAAGCGAACCCAGCTATCTTTTCCCAAGAGTCATATGCACTATTTATCCTTCTAGGAAGCTCTTTGTGTGCCTCAGAAGACTGACATTCCTTTGACCCAAGTAAGTCTCCTGGACTGACTCAGAACACAGGTCAGGAAAACAGAACTGCCTCTATAAAAAAGAAACTTAAGTCAGATGGGAATCGGGAAAGTTAAAAACTTCAATGAATGCCTCCATTTCTTCTGCACAAGACAGCCACTCTGGGGAAAATTAAGCAGAAATGAAAATTTCCCCCATCTTGCAGCTTTGATTTCTCCCCATTTCACTTAAATTAGAAACTTTGTGATGTCTTGCTTTTCCAATTTAATCTTGAGATAGATACTGGAACCATTTAGCCTTCTTGTATTTTACTTTGACTAATGACTGAATAATTCAAGCAGCTTTAGAAGTAAATGAAATCTAATTTGCAAAAGGAAAATTTGATGTAAATGCCACTGTAAGCTTGTGACATTTAGGCTTTGGCAAAGAAAGTCACATTTTTAATGTTTTTTCTAGACTTTCTTGTCTTATCACAGAAATGCATGCTTGTATGTTCAATATAAC
>JAJIBD010027872.1:0-48467 GCA_021461705.1 Cryptotis parvus
CAAAATGGATTTCATTGAGCCAACTGCAGTCAGAAGAGCTATGAGGAAATTGTTAAGGAAATTGTTAAGGAATTGTTAAGGAAGAGCTATGAGGAAATTATGGAAAGGAAGTCAGCACTTCCATTAAGAAAGTTGGCTACAACCCTGACACAGTAGCATTTGTGCCAGTTTCTGTTTGGAATGACAACAGTGTGCTGAAGCCAAGTGCTAACGCACCATGTTCAAGGGATGGAGAGTGCCAGAGGACTAGTGCTGCTGGATCCTCTAGATCGCGACCTGCACAGTTCATCCAGATGACAGCCCCTGTGCCTGTCCCTCCAGGATGTCTACAAGATTGGAGGCACTGGAACTGTCCCTGCAGGCTGAGCTGAAATTGTAGTTTTCAAACCTGGCATGGGGTCATATTCACTCCTCTCAGTGCTATAACTGAGAACAATGTGGGCATTAATGTCAAGAGCATGCCTGTTAAAGATGTTGACCATGGCAATGTAACTGGCAACAGCAAAAATGACCCTCTAATGGAAGCAGTTGGCTTCATAGATCAGGTGATTAGTCCAAACCATTCAGGTCCATCAGTGCTGCACCTCTGCTGGGTGGTCACACAGCCCCATTGATTGCAAGTTTGCTGAGCTGAAAGAAGACTGATGATCATTCTTGAAAAAGCTGGAATATGGCCCTGAGTTCCTAAAAAATCTGGTGATGCTATATCATTGACCCAGTACTTGGCAAGCCCATGTGTGTCGAGAGCTTCTCTGGCTACTCTCCTCTCGGTCATTTTGCTTTTTAGTGACATGAACTGCTACAAGTGTCATCAATGTAGTGGACAGGCAGCTGGAGCTGGCAAAGTCATCAAGTTGGTCCAAAGTCTTAGAAGGATAAATGATTATTCGCCTCTGGATCTGCCTTGGTCAGTAATGGAAAAACTTTTTTTGTCAATTTTATGCAAAACCTTTAGAATTATTTGTCTAATTTATGTGAAACCTTCAGAAGGAAAGAAAAATGTTTTGTGGATCATTTGGTGTGTGTGTTTTAGGTTTATTGATTTTAAATTGTCATTTTTAATGGAAACAATTTGAAAAAAATCTGTTGCAAAAAAATTGAAACCATTAAAACAAAGTTTTATTGAGAAAAACATATATAACAAATTAAAGAATATACTGAAAACATAAAAGAGAAATATATTGAGTTTAATCATAGTAAAAAGATCAAAAAGAAACACCAAATCTTGATAAAAATAGTAAACTTATCAATGAAAGGGATAGCACTGAATATCACTGAATATCAAGGAAATCATATCAAGAAAAAGAAATCATCTAAAAATCAATAATCTTAACTTCAAGCTTAAGAAAGTAGACAAGAGAAAAATCCAAACTAAGAAGAGATAAAGGAGTAAAAATTAATGAAACTGATAAAAATGAAAGTTTTAAAATTTTAACATCCAGTAAAAATTAATAAAACTGATAAAAATTAATGAAAGCAGATAAACAAATGTGTTTATAAAATTACATGGAAAATGTCAAGATTTTTTTTAAAAATGGAAAAGTGACTAAGAAATACTTGTATCTCCTGTATCACTTGCCTTCCCGTTGTTCATTGATTTGCTCAAGCGGACACCAGGAATGTCTCCATTTGTGCCTGTTGCATGCATAGCCCAAGGGCCTCTGCTGGCTCTGATGCAGGTGTGCCCTCACGGGTGGCTTATGTGAGGCCGGAAGAGGAGAGAGAGATGGCCTCTTCTGCCACCGGGACCCGCTGGCTAGGGCAGGCTTAGGACTGATAAAGTCTGCAATGAACCCCTGCATGGCATGGGCCTGAGCCCCACCAGCCCCACGAGTCACCATCAAGCCACACCGATGTCCACTTGATCTCTAAGCACAGGAGTTGTTCCCACCACCCGAGATCTCTCAGGAGCCACAGACTCAGGCCACACCGATGTCCACTTGATCTCTAAGCACGGGAGTTGTTCCCCACCACCCGAGATTTCTCAGGAGCCACAGACTCAGGCCACACCGATGTCCACTTGATCTCTAAGCACGGGAGTTGATGCCCACCACGGAGATTTCTCAGGAGCCACAGACTCAGGCTGGAGCGAGGAAGTGCTCTTTGCAGGAAGGGAAAGTCAGTCCTAGGCCTTACCCAGGGTTTCCTAAGGGTTCTTGTCTTCCCTCCAGAAAAAGAATTTTCAGGAGTCAAGGAGTAGTGAAGTTTTACAGATTTTATTAAGGAGGTTTTAGGAAAGGGAAGGAGGAGGGAAAGTGAGAGAGAGAGAGAGAGCACACATCTCAAGAGGGGAGATGCGGGTGACACACGTGCTCGGGCTCCACATGTGCTTGGTCATGTGGACTCAGGCATCATGTGTGTCCATGCAGCACATGTGCGTAGTCCTTGAATCAGGACGGTTTTATAGATTTCTTCCCAATATGGGGCTTCAACCTAGGTTGCTAGGGCCGTTGCCAAGAGGAGTACACTTTGGGAGTGGTCTTTGAAAATCTCCTTTTCTAGACCTCTGTTCCTGCTGGGTCTCTGTCCTGGAATGTAACTAGATTAGGGGCCTGGCTGAGACAGGTTGATCTGGATTCCTTAGGGTTTACTGAGGGTCTTATCAAGTCTTGGTTCCGGTTTCCAAACAGGTGAATCTGGACAGACAGCCTTAGGGCAAGGATTCATTGCCGTTTGTGGACCCCCTGTCTGCCTGCCTACAACAGCTCCAGGAACATGAAGAGCCTCAAACCATTTGATCAGGTCATGGGGATGGAGGTCTATTATTGTTACTGTTTTTGCACATTGAATACAGCATGGGTAGCTTGCCAGGCTCTGCTATGCGGGTGCTCTCAGTTCATGCATTTACTGCAATGGGGAGAGCCAGTAGCAGCTCTGCCTCATGTATCTGTGTCTCTGGTTCATGACCGACAGCCCAGGAGCAGTTTGTGGTCAGGTCCACTGGGTCTCCCAGATGGGACAGAGGTGGGGGGAAAGGAACCCCAGCTCTATCTCCATGGAACCCCTGTGGCTAAGAAACACAATAAGAATAAATTATCATTATAAATCCCCAGACACCCAATGGCAAAGAGTGTATACTAGGAACAACTCCACAGAGAAAAATACTGGTTAGGGTTAGAGAGAACCTCAATTCCTAAAAAAGTACCAAAACTGAGAAATAATCAAGATTAAACAATTTGAAACAATATGGATAACTATTTTGTTTTGGAGGCATATTTGGTGATGCTCTGGAATCACTCCTGGCTCTGTGCTCAGGGGTCACATCTAGTGAGTTTTGGGGTACCATAAGAGAGACTGAACTGGCAATTGTACAAGGCAAACATCCTACTACTGTACTATTTCTCCAATCCAACATAAAGAACTATTAATGACACTAATGCCATACTTGAAATAAAGTACCGATAAATAAATCCCCAACGTGAAGAATTATACCTAACATTTAAGAAGAATTAGAAACATTTTACAAATGTTGTAAGAGAACATAAGATGAATTTCCACTTTGTTCTATGAAGTTAGCATAACCCTGTAACAAAAGCCAAACACTACCAAAAAGAAATGAGACAAATCTTTCTCATGAATATAAACAAAACACTTTTTGAAAGCAAATCAAATTAAGTAATTCACAGAATGAATTACACACCAAGACAAAATGGATTTATTTCAGACATGCAGGTTGTTTCCATATTCAAACACTCATATCAATGAATATAATTCATCACAGTTTTTTAAAACTCACATAAACATGTAAATTAATGAAGAAAAAAAATCTGACCAAGTTGAACATCCATGCATGATGACCCCCTGCAAAAGTTGCATCAGGCACACCAAGTACTGCAAGCATGCTATCTAAACTTCAATAGCCAGACTTAAAAATGTGTCTGACAGGAAGGACGCTTGGAGTGGGAGGGAACCTTGGCATGTTGAAAGTAGGAAGTTGAGGGGCCGGGCGATAGCCCAGCGGGTAGGGCGTTTGCCTTGCACGCGCCGGCTCATGCCGACCCGGGTTCGATCCCCGGCATCCCATATGGTCCCCCGAGCACCGCCAGGAGTAATTCCTGAGTGCAGAGCCAGGAGTAACCCCTGAGCATTGCCGGGTGTGACCCAAAAAGCAAAAAATAAATAAATAAATAAAATAAAAAGAAAGTAGGAAGTTGATACTGGTGGTCAGATTAGATATAGAACATTGTAATCCTGAAACTCAACTGTAAATAACTATATAAATCACAAAATTTTAATATTTAATTCTAAAAAAATCTACCCACAGGCAGCCTCCCAAAAATGTGTATAAAGAAACTTCTCAAGGGATCAAAGAGATAGTGTAGCAGATAGCGTGCTTGCCTTTGATATGGCTCACACAAATTCAATCCCCAGCACCTGTAAGGCACCCTGAGCCTGCCAAAGGTGATTCCTGATCACTGTCAGGTGAGCCTCACTTCACCCCCAAACAAAGCTGGGAAAATAAACTTCTTAGTAAAAAAATTTGAATAAGACCTTCATCTAACATAAAATTCTGTGTTGAAAATTACTTTCTCTGTAAAATCAGAAACAAGACAAGTTGTAAAGAAAATAATTCTCAAAATTTCTATCCTATATAGTAGTGAAAGTCATAATCAGTTTATTTTACAAAAGGAAAGAAAGGGAAAAAGGAGAGAGAGGAAGGAAAAGAAAATTTTATTCACATCATAAAGGAAGAAAGACTATGTGGTAAATCCCAAGTTATCTAGAAAGAACTCCCAGAATTAATATGTGAGTTTATCAATGTCACTGAACATAGAAGCAATATACATAAATCAATCAAATTTTATCTACTAACAATAAACAGAAGTAAAACAATTAAAATGATCACTAAAATGAGATACTCATATTTTCAACAGAGTATGTGGAAATTTAAACAAACGTTTATAAAACCAGGGCCAGAGCAATAGTAAAGTGCAAAGCACATTTGCCTGTACATGGCCACCTAGATTTGAGTATTAATCCCTGAATCCCACATTTCAGGGTCCCCTGAGCACATCCAGGAGCAATTCCTGAGTGCAGAGGCAGGGAGTAACTCCCTGAGCATTGCCAGGTACAGTCTAAAAACTTTTAAAAAAGAAAAGTTTATATAAACAATATGGCAGAGCCTGGCAAGCTACCCGTGTCGTATTTGATATGTCAAATACCAGTAACAATTATGGACCTCATTCTCATGACTTGATGGAATGGTTTGAGGCTCTTTATGTTCCTGGAGCAAGCAGGTGCCCTTGGGCTATCTTGCATGTGACAGGACGTATTGAGATGTTACTACAAATCTATGATATATGGGAAAACAGTGATATGGTGATACAGTGATACAAACAATAAAAGATAATTTAAGTAAATGGGAGGATATTCAGTTATTGCATATTAGGGCAACTAAATGTAGTAAAAATATCAGTTGTCAAATTGATATACCCAACTAAGGCAATTTTTCTCAAGATCACAAAGATCAAAAACCCTCTACAATTCCACAGTAAATAAAGCTAAAAAGTGGACATTGGAGAGGTAGTCCAGCAAGCAATGTGCTTGCCTTGCAGGGAGACTGACCCTGGTTCTACCCTCAGCAAGACATGTGATCCCCCCAAGCACATTACTAGGAGTGAGCCCTGAGAATAGGTGGTTAAAGCCCCAAACAAACAAAACAAAGCATATGGGCAAAGTGTTTTAATATACATTTCTCCAAAGAACATATACAAATAATCAAAAACCAATAGATGAAACCATTAGTCTTCAGGGAAATAAAGTAGAGTCAGAAAATGTTACTTCATAGACTCTTTGATACACATTTATGGCTAATAGTAAGACAAATAGTTGACGAGGATGTTGATGAAATAGGATTCTTATGTATTGGTTATAAGAATGTAGAAACAGTATAGTCACCATGTAAAAAGGCTTTACAGTTCTTAAAATAAAGATTTTCCATATCACTCAGTAATCTGCAAAGTAGATTGGAGTCAACAGCCAAAGAGAGACACTCTCGACCCACAGCTGTGCTGGTGCATGGCTGCAGAGCAGCCACGCTACAATCTTAGACAATAATGGATTTTAGGACCAAGTCCTTCCCAGGATCTTTCACATTTATACACTCTAATGATTGATCATTCTAGTTGCAACAAACTGGAGAGGTTATGGGGAACGGGGAATTAGGATGTCACACTAGAACTCACTATTGATTATGCACATAGAGACATCATAAACCGTTACTATCTGTAGGACAAGCCACAAAATGTAAGAAAAGAGAGAGAGAAATACAGGGACAGAGACAGAGAGATAGAAAGAGAGAAAGAAAATGTGCCTACAATAGGGGCAGACTGGGGTTGGGTGAGGAGAGTGTTGGGATGTGGGTGGTGGGAATGGGGCACTGGTGGAGGGATGAGTGCTGGAACGCTGTATGACAGAGACTCAATTATGAACATCCTTGTAATTGTATATCTCACATGGTATAATAAAGATAGCTTGGAATTAATAGTGATGTGTTAATAGATGACGTATTAAGTGATCATAGGTTTTGTATATTAAATTTAGATAGGTAAACCTAAATTATGTGAGATACATATTAAAAATAAATAGAGGGTGTCCCTGGTTAAGTAAAATTGGCATGAAAAGAAATGAAGGCATTAGTGAGTAGCTAAGGCAGTTATGAGCATAATTGTCTTTCGAAATCAAGAAAGGAAAAAAATAAGACTTTCATATGTCTTTTTCTTAGTTGATGCTTTGTCAGGCTGTACTTTTCTTAAGAACATGTCTTAATTATTTCATGGGTTCTTCACTTAGGTTATTTTTAAAGCCTTTTATTTCTCTGCTGCAAAGTCCCAGTTTTCTATTAAAGAAATTTTGCCAGCAGATATCCAGCAGGCCATAAAAATCAAACAATTTGATTTGGCTTTTTAAGTGTCATCATAAAAATTGCAGTAACGGGCCAGAGCGATAGCCCAGTGGGTAGGGTGTTTGCCTTGCACGCGGCCGGCCCATCCCGGCCAGGGTTCAATCCCAGGCATCCCATATGGTCTCCCAAGCACTGCCAGGAGTAATTCCTGAGCGCAGAGACAGGAGAAACCCCTGAGCATCGCCAGGTATGACCCAAAAAAGAAAAAAAATTGCAATAACACTTTTAATTTGACTTTTATCTTGGATAACTTTGGACTCCCACTTTTCACCACTCTTGTGAGCTTTAGCCACTGTTGTAGAGATTATTTTTGCAGCTTGGAGTCTTGTCTTATAGTTTGTTAAAACTCTAATAGACCAGGTCCTTTGCAAGGATTTGCTTGTACAGTCAATTTCAACAGAGAGACCATGAAATCAAAGCAACAACCTGTAGTGTTCTGTCATGGTAATTTTCCTGTTCTTCTCATGGACTAAGATAAGTTTGTGCTTCATGTCAGAGCCATCCATTCAACCTATTGGAAAGAGGTCTATGGAAGTCCAAACACCCTCTTTCAGTTATAAAATGAGTAAGTTATACTCATTTCATAATTCATACCAGGGTGACTGGAATTAATATATTGAATTTATTGGCAGTTCTTAATTGAAACTGTATTAGTCAAAAATTCGGAGATTAACTCCTTTTTTGGTTTGTTTTTGGGCTGGACCTGGTAGTGCATAAGACTGACTCCTGGATATGTGCTCAAGGATCATTCCTGCAGGACTACGAAGACCATATCATATGAGGTGTTGGGATAGAACCCAGGTCAGCCATGTGCAACACAAGCACCCTGCCCACTATACTATCACTCCAGCCTAATAAGATTAAGTGGGGAGGTGCTGGGAGACAGTAGTATCATGTTTATTTATGTCTTAGAATGCTTAAGTATTCATCACTGACATAGAAAACTGTATTGGAGAGTTGTAGCATGTTCAGTTCTCAAGATAGGTAGTAAACCATTGGGCACTCCAGACAGTCAGACAGGGCTGCTGAAAGACTGTCTGCCAGATTCAACAGAACTAAAAGATTTTTTTAACAGTTTATTATACCACCGTGAGATAAACAATTACAATGTTGTTCACGTTTGGAGGTTTCGGTCACACAGTGTTCCAGCACCCCGCCCCACCAGTGCCCATCACCTACCACCCATGTCCCCAATTTCCTCCCCCTCCCACGTCCTGCTTAAATGGCAGGTTCTTTTTTTTGGGGTCACACCCGGCAATGCTCAGGGGTTTCTCCTGGCTCTGCACTCAGGAATTACTCCTGGCGGTGCTGGGGGACCATATGGGATGCCGGGGATCGAACCCGGGCAGGCATGGGCCGGCCGCATGCAAGGCAAATGCCCTACCCGCTGGGCTATCGCTCCGGCCCCAAATGGCAGGTTCTTTATCTCCTTTCTCTCTCCCTCTCTCTCTCTTCCTTCTTCTACACATTGTGGGTTGCACTACATACACTTAGAAGCCATCATTTGCATTTTTTGCCTGTATTTAATGCTCAATTCTATGTTGGTATCAGACCTTTTGAAATTTATTCACACATGTTCCCTTCTCTATCGTACCTAACCTCTGACTCCCACGCGCTTGTGGTAATTTCCACTTTTGGTAAGATCACCTGGTATATTTATGTCATGCAAATAAATGCAGTCATTCTATGTCTCTATCTTTCCTTCTGACTAATTTCACACAACATGATTCTTTCCATGTCCAGCCATTTATAGGCAAATTTCATAGCTTCATTTTTCCTGACAGCTGCATAGTATTCCATTGTGTAGATGTACCACAGTTTATTTATCTAGTCATCAGTTCTCGGGCATACTGGTTGTTTCCAGGTTCTGGCTATTGTGAATAGTGCTGCTATGAAAATAAAAGTGCGGATTGTGTTTATGCTGTGTGTTTTTGGCTTCCCAGGGTATATTCCCAGGAGTGGTATGGCTGGGTCAAAGGGGAGCTCAATTTCTAGTCTTTGGAAGAATGTCCATATTGTTTTCCAGAAAGGTTGTACAAGTCGACATTCCCACCAACAATGTATGAGAGTCCCCTTTTCCCCGCATCTAGGCCAGCACTTGTTGCTTTTACCCTTTTGGATATGGGCCAGTCTCTGTGGTGTGAGGTGATATCTCATTGTTGTTTTGATTTGCATCTCTCTGATGATTAGTGATGATGAGCATTTTTTCATATGCCTTTTGGCCATTCGAATTTCTTCCATGTCAAAGTTTCTGTTCATCTCTTCTCCCCATTTTTTATGGGGTTGGCTGTTTTCTTTTTATATAGCTGTACCAGTGCCTGATATAACCTAGATATTAACCTCTTATCAGATGGGTATTGGGTGAATATTCTTTCCCATTCTGTGGACTGTCTCTCTATCTTGGTCACTGTTTCTTTCGAGGTGCAGAAGCTCTTCAGTTTCTTGCAATCCCATATGTTTATATTTCCTTCTAGTTGCTTTGTTAATGGTGTTTCACCTTTGAAGATGTCTTTAGCTTCAATGTCGTGGAGGGTTTTTCCTATATTTTCTTCAATGTACTTTATGGATTCAGGTCTGACATTGAGATCTTTAATCCATTTTGATCTGATTTTTGTGCAAGGTGTTAGACACAGGTCCAAATTCATTTTTTTACATGTAGCTGTCCAGTTTTCCCAGCACCACTTGTTGAAGAGGCTTTCCTTACTCCAGTTTGGACTCTTTGCACCTTTATCAAAGATTAACTGATCATGTCTTTGAGGGTGGGTGTCAGGATACTCAACTCTATTCCATAGGTCCACAGGTCTGTTTTTATTCCAGTACCATGCTGTTTTAATTACAGCTGCTTTGTAGTACAGTTTGAGGTTGGGAAAGGTGATGCCTCCCATCTTCTTCTTCCCAAGGATTGCTTTAGCTATCCGTGGGGGTTTATTATTCCATACAAATTTCAGGAGTGTTTGGTCAATTTCTTTAAAGAATGTTATGGGAATCCTTATAGGAACCGCAGTGAATCTGTACAAAGCTCTAGGGAGTATTACCATCTTGACAATGTTAATTCTCCCCATCCATGAGCAGGGGATGTGTTTCCATTTCCTCGTGTCCTCTTTTATTTCTTGAAGCAGTGTCTTGTAGTTCTCTTTGTATAGGTCCTTTACACACTTGGTTAAGCTGATTCCTAGGTATTTTATTTTCTGTGGCACAATTGTGAATGGAATCGATTTCTTAATATTCCTTTCTTCTCTTTCGTTATTTGTGTATAGGAAAGCCACAGACTTTTGGGTATTGATTTTGTACCCTGCCACTCTACTATACATATGTATTGTTTCTAAGAGTTCTTGGGTCGAGAGTTTAGGGTTCTCTAGGTATAATATCATGTCAACTGCAAATAATGATAGCTTGATTTCTTCCTTGCCTATCCTAAGTGCCCTTAATGTCCTTTGAAGTCTGTTAGCAGTTGTTTCAAGTATTTTGCTGGTCCCTCGTTAGGTACATATATGTTTAGGAATGCAATTTCTTCCTGATGTTCATATCCCTCGATTATTGAGAAATGCCCTTCACTGTCCCTTCTAGCCTTTTCAGCCTGAAATCTATGGTGTCAGGTAGAAGTAAGAACACCCTAGCCTTTATGAAGGAGTTCTTTGCTTAAAGAATGCTTTCAATTTTTGACTTTGAATCTATGTTTGCTCTGTTCAAATGTATTTCTTGTAGGCAGCAGAATGTTGGATACAGCATTTAATCTATTTTGTCGCTCTGTGTCTCGTAATTGGTGCTTTTTGTCCATTGACATTGAGAGACATTATTGTCATGGAGTATTGTGTCATCTTTCTGTAGAAATTTGTTGTCGGTGGCATTTGTCTTGCCTTACAGTAGCTCCTCCAGTTCTTCTTTCAAGGTTGGTTTTGAGACTATGAAGTTCCTGAGCTGTTGTTTATTCTTGGAATGGTGGCTTCTTCCTTCAAATATGAATGAGAGTCAGCCAGGTAGAGTATTCTTGGTGAGACCTTTATTTTATTTTTTGTTTTTTTAACTATATTCCACCACTGACTTTGGCCTGAAAAATTGATTTCATAGGATAAGTTTGTTTGACTCCACCTTTTTCTCTGCATTAACAAATGCCTCAGAGACCTGGGTCCTATGAAAGCAGGATGAGAATGCTATTCAGGTCTCCCAGAGAGGAATTGAAAGAGCTATGTTTGGAATATCATGCCTCACTCAAGTGAGAGAAGGAATCCGGAGTTCTGACCTCTGTTGCTATTCCAGAATTAGTGACACTGTCTATTTTGCCAAGGCATCAAAAATCAGATGGGCTGGACATGTAATGCGATTTGGAGACAACCGCTGGACTAGAGCCATTACAGACTGGATCCCATGGGATGTCAAAAGATCACGTGGCCGCCCACCTACAAGATGGTCAGACTTCCTTGTCAAGACCCTGAAGGAACGGTTTGAGGCTCTTCATATTCCTGAATCAACCAGATGCCATTGGGCTACATTGGCACATGATAGGGTCCAATGGAAATGTTACTGGCGCCCACTCAAGCAAATCGATGAATAGCGTTATTCAAGTGATCAAGAGAAGTTTGTTATCAAACTAAGGAATGTTCCTTTATGCAGTATAATTTTCTTCTTTGATCTTGCTGCTTTTAGTATTGCATACCTATCTGTGCTATTCGGTGTTCTGATTAGGATATGCCTTGGGGTCTTTTTTATCAGGATCTCTTTGAGCTGGTACCCTTCAGGCTTCTTGGGTCTGGTCCCTTCTTGGGTCTTGGTCCCTGCTTGGGGCTTCTTCTGTGGACTCCAGCTCTGAGAACTTTTCAGCAACTATGTCTTGATGTCTTTCTATCACCCTCACTATCTTCCTGTTCATCATCTATTTGCTAGAGCGGGCACCAGTAATATCTCCATATGTCCTGTCTCATGCTAGTAGAACCCAAAGGCATCTGCTTGCTCCAGGAACATAAAGAGCCTCAAACCATTATATTAGGTCATAGGAATGACCTAATATAAATAATACTGGTATTTGGCATATCAAATACGACACCAGCAGCTTGCCAGGCTTGCCATAAGGGTGGCATACTCTTGTAGTCACCTCTAAATAAAGCATTAATTGCTGAACCGCATGGCGGCTAGCTGCCGCACCGAGCCAGGCTGTGATAATCTGGTCTGCTGGGTGGAGTTCTGACGAGAGGGAAGTTTGGATGTGGAAAATGGCGGCCCCAATGGAGTAGTGGGGTCGTCTGGCTTGTTGTGAGGCTCTACTCGGGTGGCAGGCCAGGGCTAGAACCCGCCATGCCCCCCTGGCGCCTCATGAGCCAGATTGAAAAAACACTGCTGCAGGGTAGGAGCCGATGATCCGGTCTTTGATAGACTGGTCTGCTGGGTGGAGTTGTGACATGAAAGAAGTCCGAATGTGGAAAACCCAGCAGACCAGTCTATCAAAGCCCGGATCATCGACACCTACCCTGCAGCAGTTTTTTTTTTTTCAATCTGTCCCAGGTATGCTGAACCAGAGACTCTCAGACATGGAGCAGAGCTGCTACTTGCTCTCCCTGTGCCCAGCCGCTCATGAGGTGCCAGGGAGGCATGGCGTCTTCTAGCCCTGGCCTGCCACCCCAGCAGAGCCTCACAACAAGCCAGACGACCCCCCCTACTCCATGGGGGCCACCATCTTCCACATCCGGACTTCCCTCTCCTCACAACTCCACCCAGCAGACCAGACTATCAGAGCCTGGATCATCCACACCCACCCTGCAGCAGTTTTTTTTCAATCCAGCCTAGGTATGCTGAACCAGAGACTCCCAGACATGGGGCAGAGCTGCTACTTGCTCTCCCTGTGCCCAGCCACTCATGAGGCAGCCAGGAGGCATGGCGGCTTCTAACCCTGGCCCGCCACCCCAGCAGAGCCTCACAACAAGCCAAACGACCCCCGACTCCATGGGGCCGCCGTTTTCCACATCCAGACTTGATGTCTTTAACTGTTAATATCTCATTGATGTTGCCTCCCTGTCCTTCTAGGACTCTGATGATTTTTTTTTCAGAGCAGGAAGTTTTATTGCTGATTGCAAGAGTCCCTATGTAGTACAAAACTATGTCTCTAAATGAAATTTTTTGTGACTTTTTCCTTTTTATTTTCTTTACAACAGGACATCTCTCAGCATGTGGGGTGTGGGGGACAGCCCCCACCTCCTCTCCTTTGCTCTGTAGAAGCACGATCAGATGTATGAGCTGTCCTGAGAAAGGACCTTCGAGAGGGTTCTGCAGACTGAACATTGATTTGAGAAGGAGGAAAGTGACTCCTACCCCACAGCCCCAATAAAAAAGCTCCCAGATCTGAGCAGGCTGTGGGCACTTAGGGCTGACCTGGCAGGAGTCTCTAGGACTGTCAGAGTCTGCAAACCCATGCTCTCTCCTTTTGGAAATGAACATAGGCACATGGAAGCCCTGGTTCCCCAGCACAGGCCCCTGACTCTGGGAGGCTAGCAGCAGGCAGGGCCGAGCTGGGGAGTCAGGACAGGGGAGAAGGGTGGGGGGTCAGTGGGATCCTTACAGGTCAGTGAGGCAGAGGTATTAGGCGTCCATCTGCTGGCAGAGTTGAGAGAGAGGGGGTGGGGTGCCCCTGCTACTGCTGACAAGTGATGGCCCCATTTTTCTCAGGTGGGGAAACTGAGACACAAGGAGATTTGGGAATATGCCCAAGTCGCTCACAGTGAGTTAGCTCTTGGGGAGGGGACAGCTCACTCTAAGGCTCAGAGTCCCAGGGGCCCTCCTGACCTCCACACTAGGGAGTTGGGACAGCACTGCCTGGAGAGGGGCATGTGGCCACCTTTCAGGAGAGGGTAGCCTGGTAGAGTGTGTGCTGGGTGTTTGGGGGGCTGGTGATAGTGAGAACAGCCTTTCTGGCAAGACAGCATCTGCTTCAAAAGGACCGCAGGCCCCCTGAACCAGACATGCCCCCCAGTTCTCCTCTGAGCCTCTATCCCCATGAAGGACCCTGGTGTGGGATCCACGGGAGAGAAACGCCTCTTCTGAGGCCGCGAGGGCAGGGGAGGAGGCATTATGGGCACCTGAAGATCACAGAGAACTGCTGAAAGGGAGAAAGAAGCGGCCACCACCAGAACGGGGACCTGGGCCTGTGGGGAGGTGGCGCGGAGGTTGGCAAGAAGAGGATTCTGTGGCCTGGAAGTGAGGAGGGTCCTCTACAAGTGGGCGGGGATGGAGGAGTTCTTGGCTTCCAGCTAGGCTAGGGGCAGGGAGGTCAAGCAACCTGGAGATGGGAAGAAGTTGACTTCAATACAAAAAATATGTTTGAATTCCACTTAAGATGAGCTGAAGGTTTCAAAAGCTTGAATGGACCCAATGGGGACCAAAACTGACTGTGGGAGGGACTTAGGCCAGCCCAGGTGGGTGTCTGTGAGGGCGCCAGCAGCTAGCAGGTCTAGGGGCAGTGACCAAGGCAGGGTGCAGGGGCAGGTTAGGGGGGGCAGACTCCTGCCTCCTCAGTCCAGAGACAGCACGGTTAGAGAGACGGAGCTAGATTAAAGCCTTATGATTAAAAGCAGATTAGTTGTCTAGGTTTCTTAGATTAAAAAAAAACATTCAAGCAATCATTCCATAAGGTAGCTTGATGGAACCTCTACTAACCCTTATGTGCCCTGGTCTGTCCCTGCCTGGGTTCAACTGCAGCGGGGGCGCCAGCACTGACATGGGTGCTCACAGTCAGCCTGGTGTGGGCGTGCGGGTTCCCTGCCCGAGATCTCTGTTTCCGCAGGTAGCGCTCTGCAGGATGGCTGTATCCAAGGAGCTCATGGGCCACACATGGGCAGATGTGGCCAAATTGACGCTTGGCACCGGGCCTCATGAACCTCTTCTTCTTGGCCAGCAGCTGCTGCCCATGTAGTTCTCTTTTACTGGGAACACTCCTCCATAAGCTTCGCCTCCTGTACATTGCCTGAGGCACTCAGTGGGTCGTTGGGGCCAGGCACCACATGCAGAGGCCTGCTCAGAGACAGCAGGGACCACCTCAGGCTGTGACGGCACTGAGGGTCTCCAGGATTCAGCCTTGGCCAGGAGCTACTGAAGGTAGTGGACCAACACTTTGTGGATGAGACACACACTGTCCGCTGAAGCCAGCGGGTCCTTGGGATGGTGTACTCCGCTGCCGTGATCTTGCGGAGTAGGTGCTTCCGTGGAAGAGGACCAGCCGCTCAGCCTGGTGAAGGCGCCATACCCAGGGTCCGCATGTCACTCAGCCTTCCCCATCTGGCGGGGCCCCTGAGCATGTCGAGGTTGATACAGGTTGGTGCCCACTCTGCTCCTTCAGCAGGGCCCCCTCACTCATCAGGTGCCTCACCAGACAGGTCGGTGGTGGTTGCCCGATGTGTCCTTGTGTTGAGCATTGCCAAATTCATTGTGTTGAGCATTGCCCAATGTGTCCTTGTGTTGAGCACCATGTTCTTGAGCTCGGTGCTCCACGTTTTTCTGGTGCAGGGCCTCTGCCACACTCACACCTTGCAGATGACTGTGGGCTCTGCTTGCTGAGTTGTTTCTCCTTGATTACGGAGTGCTGCAGGTTAGAAGTAGTCTAGTCGCTAAATCGTGGGCACACAGGCAGGGGAAGACCAGCCAGATGCACTTCATCTCCTTAACCATAAGGAGCACTCAGAGCCCTGTACAGTTTTACAGAGGTGGTCCTGATAGAGGCTCTGGTGGTGCGTACACTGTCCTGCCGGTGCAAGACGGAGGGAGAACAAGGACAGCTAGGTGTAGCAGCATCTTGCCTTGCCGTACATCTCGGCTTGCCATTCCCAGGTTCCCTCTCTCCTCCAAGGTCAGCCTCTTCAGCTGATCGAAGTCATCTGTGCGGTCTTTCCTCACCAAACACCTCACAATTCCTGTCTAGGAATCATTGCCGCCAACGATGAATGGATCTCTCTGCATTATTTCTGAAAATTCCACTTCCTAGACTTTTGTCCCAGCCAATGTTACCCTATGACTGTGGTGGTGCCACCTGACTTCGATGACTCTTATGCTGATCCTCTTGAACTGTAGTGTTCTCTTGCAGCCCCTTCAGATATTTTGAGGTATTCTTTTCCATCTGCTTTTGTTGCCTGAATGCTTTATGCAGCACATCTTCAAGCTTACTGAATCTGTCTTCCACTATTGTCATTCCACTATTGAGGGAACACACTGAGCTTTTCATTTCATATACTGAAATTTTATTAATGATATGTCTGTTTGTAGTTTTCTTATTTTTGCTCTCATTTCCTCCTGTAATTTATTGGCTGTATATCCTACTGAGCTCATACATTGCAACTATGTGGAGCTTCTTTGCTCTACGGACCCTATGGGCTATGTAAGTGGAGTATTAGTGGCCTGTGGGTTAGTGCATGCCAGCTGGGGAATCCATGCCCTTTGCTTTTCTAATATGAAGGTGGGCTTTAGGGGTTCCATTCATTTGAATCCTGCATGGTTACATCTTAGGAACCTGGCCTGGGACTGTGCCATTTCTGTTACTGTTGCCACAGCTACTGCCCCTGACTCAAGATTAACTTTTAAAGTGCTTATTATATAAATAAATATATGTGTGGTGACAATATTAACTAGACTTATTATGGTGATTAAAAAATCAGATCATAATGATGTGCACCTGAAACCAATTTAACATTATCACTCAATTATACCTCACAAAAGAATATCTTCAGAAGAATGTTTTCATAAGGTTTATTATTGAACTCAGGATAGAAAACTGAGAAACCATATGTCATAATCTAGGGTTAATCTCCAGACGAGCAAAAGCAACAAAGAAAGGTCAAATAAACCAATGATAAGCATTCCCTACATATGTTGCATCAAGGAACCCAAACAATTTTTCTAGCATGGTAAAATTCTTTATACATATCTATATATAATGCATATATATTAATGCTGTCAGGTGTGTGGTCAGTGGATTTTAGAAATATTTTGTATGAATAAAAAATTGTGACTGTTGGAGAGAGAGTATATTAGGTAAGATGCTTGCCTTGCATATGACTACCCAGTTTCAATTTGTGGCATCTCATATGGTCTCATATGGTTCCCCAACACCCACAAAAGTGGTCCCTGAAAACAACCAGGAATAAGCCATGAGCAGTGCCAGGTGTGGCCCACAAACCAAAAAAAAAAATGTTTAAAATTGTTGTGACTATTAGGAGTTTATAAACTATTAAGATAAACAATAAATCATGGTTGACATCTAAAGTATGCCATTATAAACACACAAAGCAGTAATTAAAAATTAAGAAGATAGAAACAGAGAGGGAGATATACTTTCTCTCTACTCCACATCACAGAAAAGCTAGGCAATACCTAAAATAAAAATATACTTTTATTGAAAATTTAATATTTTTTCTAAACTACAGCAGTAGGAGGTCATTTCAAGATAGAATAAACACAAACATTTACTGACCCATAAAAAGGAAACTGGAAGAAGACTACAGCAATCTATTTTATTGTGAACCCAACCCCCATCCAAAAACAAGGTTAGTATTATGATACTGTTTTCACCAAACGATGTTTAGTTGAGTATATATGTTTAAAAAAAACTAAATTTTGTTCTACAGTTTTCAAAATAGACTAACAAACTAATAATGTAAATTCTTGGGTCTCGGCTAGAGGTTTGTTTTGATCTGTTTAGTGCCTGTTTTGATCATCAGCAGTTAGGGTGCTTTCTTGAATGAAGCTGACCCTGGTTCAATCATTGACATCCCAAGTGGTCTCCCCGATCATTGCCTAGAGTAATCTTGAGCACAGAGTCAGAAGTAAGCCTTGAGCCTCTCCAGTTGTGACTCCCCAAAATAAAAAAATTATTAGAGCTTTATATTAGATTATTAATTTTTAGATAAGACACCCAAAAATCTATACAGAAAAATACGATTAATGTAAGGAATGAACCCTGACCTCAGCTGGACATGACTTTAAACAAAAATTTATTTTAAAAATCTAAATAAGAACTTTAGCTAGAAATCAAATGTTTGCAATCACATTTGATTAAAGTTTTTATATCTATGATCTATAAATAACTCTTTAAAGATAACAAAAAGATAAAAGTGATAAAATGATAAAAATGATAAAAATTTTACCCATTTTTAAAAAATTGAATGAAAAAATTCTATACACACAATATACACAGAAAACACATATGGCAAAAAGTACAGGTAAAATTCTCAATATAAGTCATTAACAAAGTAAAAATCAGTACCTCAATGATATTCCACTATCTTATATTTATTAGAAAGACTAAAACCTGCAGGAAAATCTAGTGATACTCAAAGCAGTCAGGAATGCAGAGCATAGAAGCTCTGACTCATTTTAGGTATGCAAAATGACACAACTTGGAAAATAGTTTAGCAGTCTTTTAGAAGTTAAATATATACTTAACTGAACTTAACTGAACATTGAGTCATTAACTCAAGCAATTTGAAATCTTAAATTAATACAAAACTTTGTTTTCTAACTGTATGGAAATTATTTGGAAAGTTTAGGGAAAAAGGTCTTTCCACAAGGGAATGGATAAAACAGAGCTGTACTTTATGACAAAAAATAAGTCAAGAATCGATTTATGCAATAACATGGATGAAACTTTAATATATTTTACACTTGTCACTTGTATCACTTCTCTTCCCGTCGCTCATCAATTTGCTTGAGCAGGCACCAGTAACATTTCCATATGTCCTGTCACATGCTAGTGTAGCCCAAGGACATGTGCTCACTCCAGGAACATGAAGAGCCTCAAACCATTCCTTCAGGTCATGGAATGAGGTCTATAATTGTTATTGGTTTTTGGCATATCAAATACGACATAAGTAGCTTGCCAGGCTCTGCCGTGTGGGTGGGATACTATTGTAGTAGCCTCTCATCTCGTGCATTTATTGATGAACCGTGTGGCCAAGATGGGGAAAGATCAGCTTTTCTGCTGGGTGGAGCTCCAACGAGCTGTGGAGTCCAGATGTTGAAAATGGAGGCCTTCATGGTGTAGGATTCCTCTGGCTTCTCATATCAGGATTAAGTCATCACTGGGGATCAGAACCTCTCCTAACCCATAGGGAGCACCCAGGAGTGCTAGGGCTCTTATCTGTCCCTGGTGAATATGATCCCTGTCTTCTGTGCCCTCCACAGAAATGAGCCCCTTGAAAACCCCTAGAGTGCCTCAGAAAGAAATGTGCATCCAGAAAGCTCCTCCCTCCCTGCTGAGCCCCACCTCTAACAGCAACCTGGGGTGGGAGCACGGTGCTGTGGCCCCTGTCAGCCCTGTCTCAGACTACAGTGATGCTCAGGTCATGGGAAGGGGAAGGTTGTGGTCAAGGCCAGCAGGGAGCTCCCAGTAATTCTCATCACTTTCCTGTGGAAAACTGGGGTACTCTAGACCTAAAGGCAAAACCCAGTCCTACTGGCCCATTTGCTCCAGACCTCCCTATTTTACTAATTTATTTTACATGGTAAAATCCCTATTTTACCATGTAAAATAAATTAGACACAAGGAACATTTTGAGTTATTCAATTCATATAGCATTTGGGAAATGAAAGAGTTTTGTGATGAGCCCCTGCACAGCGTGGGCCTGAGCCCCACCAGCCCCACGAGTCACATCAAGCCACACCGATGTCCACTTGATCTCTAAGCACGGGAGTTGATCCCACCACCCGAGATTTCTCAGGGAGCCATGGACTCAGGCTGGAGCAAGAAATTGCTCTTTGCAGGAAGGGAAAGTCAGTCCTAGGCCTTACCCAGGTTTCCTCAGGGTTCTTGTCTTCCTCGCAGAAAAAGAATTTTCATGAGCAGTGAAGCAAAACATGTTTTATTAAGGAGGTTTTAGGAAAGGGAAGGAGGAGGGAAAGTGAGAGAGAGAGAGTACACATCTCAAGAGGGCAAACACACGTGTTCGGGCACCACATGTGCTCGGCCACATGGACTTAGGCAGCATGTGTGCCCAGGTAGCATGTGCGCGCTGCCATTTGGTCAGGAAGGCTTTTATAGATTTCTCCCCCAGTTACTCCCATATGGAGAGTCAACCTAGGTTGCTAGGGTCATTTCCAAGTGAGTAGACTTTGGGGGGGTGTCTTCTTTGAAAATCTCCTTTTCTAGACCTCTGTTCCTGCTGGGTCTTCTGTCCTGGACTGTAAACAGATTAGGGCCTGGCTGAGACAGTTTGATATGGATTCCTTAGGGTCTACTGAGAGTCTTATAAAGTCTTGGTTCCGGTTTCCAGCCTTAGGGTGAAACTTCATTGCCTTGGAGAACCCTCGTCTGCCTGCCTACATCAGAACCAGATGAAATATCTCATTTCCACAAGTTTTAGCTACTTGGCATGGATCTACTAAAGATTAGTCAGGAGTAGGTACACACCAAAGTAGATGGGAAAGTAACCTAGAAACCAACTAAACTCGACAAACAAAAGCAATCACTCAGATGGTTCAGCTAGTATCAAACAGTTTAGCAAATTCTTAGACAAGGACTTAACATCCCAGTCTCCAGAACAGTGAAAAATATATGCTGCTGTGACATTTTTTAAGACAACCTGGGTAGACTAATGCCAAAGTCATCACAAATCATTTTGAAGCTATAAATACTGAGAAATAAAATAGGATTAATAATATAAGTAGTTAAAAATTAAAGGTACAATTGAATTAATATTTATAAAACCAAATGACAAAAATATATCAGCTATATGAATTTGTAGATGTTCAGATTTAATGTAAACAGGTATTTTCAAAAGTAAAATGTAAAGAATAATAAGAATGAAAGAAAAATTCACTGCTTAGGGCTTTAGAGAGGTAAAAGCTGCTGTGAAAAATCTGTTTGGGAGTGACATATTCTCATCCTCTTCCAAATTAGGAATGGGGTTACTGTAGTTTACAATGGACTCTGGAGAGCTCTATTTCCTCACCCTGATAGGTCTATGTTAAGTTTAGACATTCCTGGGACCAGAGATGTTGGATTCTTAGCTGCTAGCCTTAGGGTCCAGCATTTTCCTGTCACAAGACCCCAAGGGCAGGACCCAGAAATGGGCCCTGCCCCTATGGTTACCCCAAAACATCTGTGCTTATCCAAGCTAAGGTGAGGCAGAATGTGCCTGGTCTTCATCCATCACAGGAATATGTATATCGATGATCATTATCTTGCAAGTGATACCTTGCAAATGCTAAATCTGTGATTTTCATTTGTTGTGAAGATTGTTACCTGTTAACAATCTTCCAGGAGCTTGCAAATGGCCCAGGAGCTTGCAAATGCCTGGTGATTTGTGCCTGTGCCCCCTCCACCCAAATATTGTATAAAGGCTTAAACTGTGTTCAGTAAATGGAGTGCTGCTATCAAACCTCCCACTGCTTTGGTGTCCTTTCTTTCCTTTCTCAGCAGCAGTGGCAAGGTAGAGTTTCTCCCAAGCCCATCCCTCTCCTTTTTCAACAGGGATTAAGTCCAGCAAGATCTAGGTCTTCCTCATTTGTGCTGGGTCTGTTGGCCAGGGCCCCAGACACAGAGCTATTTTTGTTTGTTTATTTTTGTTTGAGGGCAACACCCAACTAATCAGGGCTTACTTCTAACTCTGCACTCAGGAATTACTCTTGGTAGTGCTCAAGGAACCATTAGAGATGCCAGCGATCTATGCAGGGTCAGCTGCATGCTGGGCAAATACTCTACCTGCTGTACTAGTAAACCTGAGCTATATAGTTTTTCAATTTGTCTTATGTGCATTGCTAAGATTATTAATCTAACAATTACTTTTTTTTAACCTGAGACCTGAGAAATGTTCAAACAGACTGCTCAACATTAAAGTGAAAATCCCATTCCCACTGTTCAGCATTGGATGAAAATCCTCTTTGGATGTCTTGATGGTTGGTCAAAACATATCTTTCCCAGAAAGCAAGTGCCACAAATGACACATCTTTGAATAATTAGGGTTACTTGTAATCCCTCAGTGCATGAAAGAGGTCTGCAAGTTGTGCAGCATCTCACTTAGAGCAACAGAGTCTATTTCTTCTCCCTCAACTGAGTCAGGCCTATGACTACAGTGAGCAAGAATGGAGGGTAAATATGGAACTCACTATTAGCATGCCAGAACCTGAATGGACAGCCAGCCACAGCTCCGTCTACTGAAATATGGGACTGTGACCCACAGTCACAGTACTGTGGGAAGGCCAGGTTTCCACTGAAAGATAGCCCAGCCCTCTCTGGCAGGCAGCAATAGATGAATTCATGATGAAGACAGGCATTAGCCTTGCCAGTCAAACAGGTCACCTGGAAGCATATGCCCAGAAATGTTCATTGCAGTCAGTTCCCTGAATATGCAAAGAGCAAAGAAGAGCAGAGAGGACTCATCTCAAGCACATACTAATGAAAATTATTATTTAATATCATCATATAACTACTTTCAAGCCTAGGAATGCTTGAGCCTAAGACACAGATACACCCGGCAGAGCAGAAACCAGCTTTCACTGTTGTGCGTGGCTGCATAGCGGCCCTGAATTTACCTCCAAATTACCATAAATTTTCTACACACCCCTCTGAGACAGCCCCACAAAGTAATGAGAATATAGCGCCCACTCGGCAGAGCCTGACAAGCTGTCCGATGCATGTTCGATATGCCAAAACCAGTAACAGAAATGTTTATTTTCCTGACCCCGAAAGAGCCTTAATACGGCAGCAGTAAGAAAGGCGAATAAGCAGTGCATGATAAAATTTCACGGCAATCCTAGGCTGCCAAAATGAAGAAGGACTAAAATGACTGTCTGTTACTTTCAATGCACGTATGCTGGCATCGAAGCATATATTGAGGATCTGATGGTGCAAGCACAAAAGATCAAGTACAACATCATTGGTCTGACTGAGACGAGGAGGCATCATTTGCATCATGATGTATTTGACACCGGAGAAGAATTGTTCCTTGGAACATGCAACGAAAAGAGGCATCGGTGGCATTGGTGTCCTTGTCAACATGAACATGGCCATCAACATTGATTCATTTGAATGCCTAACGAACCGAATAGGACAATTACACTTGAAGAGATGTGGCCCACTGCCAGCAATTTCCATCTTCATAGTCTACGCACCAACATCCACATACAAAGAAGATGAAATTGAGAAATTCTACATGGAACTGGAGGAGTTCTATAAAAAGATCACACCTTCTACAAGATCATAGTCGGTGATTTTAATGCCAAGATAGGACTGAGAATATCGACTGAAGAACTCCACACCAGGACCCATGGCCTAGAATGGAATGAACAGGGTGAAAGACTATCTGAGTTCATCATGTCAACCAAGACCATTCATGGGAACTCACAGTTCCAGAAGGCTGAAGCGAAACGTTGGACATGGGAATCTCCTGGCGGACAGTTCCACAATGAAATTGACCACATCATCTTCAATCGACAATTTTGTCTGATTGATGTTGCTGTCGTCCCCAAATTCCAAACAGGATTGAACCACCATCTCCTTCATGCAAAATTCTACTTCCCCCAACAGAGAGAAACGGCTGCGAAGTTTAAGAAGAGAACTCCCAGAACGACCACCAACTGGGAACTCTTTGGCACCATTGCTGCAACATGGGAGGATACCATCATTGACAACATCGATGAAGAATACAGCTGACTGGTTCAGAACCTCCATGATTGTGTGAAGAATGCCGAGAGAGAGAAAGACACAAAAGGATGCTTGTCTTCAGAACTCTTGAGCTCATTCGCCAGTGTGGCAAGGCACGAGCCTAGGAGACCAAATGCTAACGTCCAAGCTTGCTAAAAGGTGCAGAGAAGCGATACAGGAAAACCTCAAAGACAGAAGAGCAGAAATACTGGAAGATGCAGCAGAAGCTGGGAAAAGCATTCACACTGTCTGCCTCTCCTTCGCCAACTATAAGACCAAGATGACTGCCCTCCGACGCCCTGATGGATCTATCACATCTTCCAGAAAGGCAATGGAGAAGATTATCCATGACTAGTACTCAAATCTCTTTGATAGCCACATCCACCTGTCCACATACCAAATTCCACAGGATGGATATGTCATTCCCAACGTTCTCCCTTCTAAAATCCAACATGCCATATCGTCAGTAAAGAAGGGAACAGCACCAGGCCCAGACAAAGTCAGACCCGAACACCTGAAGAATCTGCCGTCGGTACTCATCAATACACTAGCTCGGCTCTTCACATGCTACCTGTCCGAATGCAAGGTGCCCTCCCAATGGAAAACCAGCAGGACAGTTCTACTGTTCAAGAAGGGAGACATTCACGACATCGGCAACATCGCCCCATCTTCCTGTTGTCCGTCATCTACAAGCTATTTACACGAGTCATCCTGAACAGGATTAGCAGAACACTAGGTGAAGGACAACCATGCAAGCAAGCAGGTTTCCAGAAAGGATTCAGCACAATCGACCATATCCACACAGTAACCAAGCTCATTGAAGTTTGTAGGGAGTACAAGATGCCGCTCTGTCTCATGTTCATTGATTTACAGAAAGCCTTTGATTCTGTGGAGACTGGAAGCAGTCATCAAAGCACTAGCCAAACAGGGTGTTCAACCCAATACATCAAGATCCTTCGTGAGCTGTATTACAGATTCACCACCAGGATCTCACCATTCTACAAAGAAGTGATCATTAATGTGAAAAGAGGTGTTCTACAGGGTGATACCATTTCACCAAAACTTTTCAGCGCCGCCCTCGAGAACATCATGCGACAATTAGAATGGGAAGGAATGGGAGTGAAGATAGATGATTGGCAACTACACCACCTCTGCTTCGCTGATGACATCATTCTAATAACACCAAACATTAGCCAAGCGGCATAAATGCTGGCTGACTTCGACCAAGAATGTGGAAAGATAGGTCTACAGCTGAATCCAAAGAAAACCATGGTTATGAAAAATGAACTAGTTCCAGAGGCCCCATTCACTCTCAATGGAACAAACATCTCTGAATGCAGCAGTTATGTGTACCTAGGTCGAGAAGTCAACATGATGAATTACCTAAAACCTGAGCTGCACAGGAGGAAGAGAGCGGCATCTTCGATGCCTTCAAAGGCATCGAAGAAATAGCTAAAAGGACAAAGAACCTCCGGCTCCAGGCACATCTCTTTGACTCCACCATTCTCCCTGCATTAACATACGCCTCAGAGTCTGGCCCCTACGAAAGCAGGATGAGAATGCTATTCGGGTCGCCCAGAGAGGAATCGAAAGAGCTATGCTTGGAATATCACGTCTCACTCAAGTGAGAGAAGGAATCCCCGAGTTCTGACCTCCATCACTATTCCAGAATCAGGGACACTGTCTCATATGCCAAGGCATCGAAAATCAGATGTGCTGGACATGTAATGAGATTCAGAGACTACCGCTGGACTAGAGTCGTTACCGACTGGATCCCACGGGATGTCAAAAGATCACGTGGCCGCCCACCTTCAAGATGGTCAGACTTCCTTGTCAAGACCCTGAAGGAACGGTTTGAGACTCTTCATATTCCTGAATCAACCAAATGCCATTGGGCTACATTGGCACTTGATAGGGTCCAATGAAAATGTTATGGCGCCCGCTCGAGCAAATCGATGAATATCGGGATTCAAGTGATCAAGTGAACTACTTATGGCAGTAAGAATTACTTTAAAAAATAAAGTTTCCAAAGAAATCAACTCTAGTGAAGCCTACCAATTGCCTTCTCCAGGTCCACACTAAAAGAAAGAATTGCTTCTCAAAAGATTTGATTATTTCTGTCTGCTCGCTGTGATGATGGGCTGATGGGCATCCTGGAAGGGGGAGAGTTTCTGGCCCTGGCCTGCCACAACAGACTCTCAGAGGCTGGAAAACATCACGCAACACAAGCACAGTCATCCTCAAGGTCCGGACTCCACAGCTGGACACAGCGCAATCCAAAGAGAGAGAGCAAATTAAAGCCCAGGTATGCAGGACTTGGCAACCAAGTCTACCAGGCTTTCAGGGAGCTGAAGAGGAGGCACCTTCTCCCTCAACCTCATGGTCCCCTCCACAAAGGCCTGGCAAAACCTCCCAGAACTACTGCTAATGATAGCAACCTGAAACCCGGTACTCAAGCACAGGGCCGAGTTTCTGTCTGCCTCCCCCTGTGCTAGGCTGATGGGGCATCCTGGAAGGGGGACAGGTTCTGGCCTTTGCTTGTCCCCCCCAACAGGATCTCAGAGGCTTGAAAACCGTGTGCAACACAACCACAGTCATCCTCAAGGTTTGGACTCCACTGCTGGATACTGCCCTTTCCCCATGGCTTTGCTCCCATGCAATATCTCAAAACCTGGTATAACCATCTAACTCGTATCCCATCACATCTCATAGAAATCCAGATGTGTGGTCTGTGGGAACATACCTAAAATTTCCTGTACAGTGGGCTCAGATGGCACAATGAGTTTTAAGAACCTCCAATGAGTTTTGTCTAAGACCATATTCACCGACCGTGTTTAGAAGTATAAAAGTATAGAAGAGGAGTATAGAATAGATTTTTAGTAGTATAGAATAGATTTTTATTCTATTCAATAAAAATCTATTGAAGCAGTATAGAATACTATAAATTGAATTTAAATATTTAAATTTATATTTAACTTGAATATAAAAATCTATTCAAGCAGTATCGAATAGATTTTTCAGTGTATGTGTAGGACAAGCTCAAATAGAGGTGGAGATAAATGTGAAGTAGGTGTTTTCCATGGGTGCAGTGGTGGTGAGTCCTGGCTGGATAGTAAGTAGAGAACCACTGTGTTCTGGAAACCCAGAAAGTTAATCCAAGAACAGAATCAGTCAGACTCCCACAGTACAACCCAGAAAGAAAAAAAAGACTTAGTCAATACCTTTCCCTTATATGGGCAGTAATGATCAACAGAATTGATGCCGGCTAAGGGAGCAGGCAAGGGGATGGCGATGGTAGGTGTGTTGAAAATGGGAGTTTCTGATGGTGGTGGGGGGCACACTGGTGGTGGGATTGGTGCTGAATGATGAGCCTTTCTAACAACTGTATTTCGAAAAGCTTTAGACTTTGTAAATCATGGTGTTTAAATAAAATTTAAAAAAGAGATTTGATTTTGTGAATATGAGCAAGTGATTTTTCTCTCTGAGATTTAGGTTTTCCACCTTTTACTAAGATTATAAGTGACTTTTTAATCAGGAAGGAAGTGTATGAATTGTAAAGGAAAGATGAAGCAAGACAGGTCTAGCTATTCATTTAATAAAGTCTCATAGAAGCGCATTTTAATCAAACAGTGAATGCTATGATCTAACTCTCCTATATCCGTGTATAAGTCTGCTTATTCCTGGGTCTTTTATGCAGGTTTAACCTTGTCATGATTGAGAATAGTCAGTGAAAATTTCCAGGTGTACTTTACCAAATAATGAAAGCTGTCATTTGTTGATGGAAGCTAAAAAGAAAAATAAGATTAAGCAGGATTTCCAGGCTCATTCTATTCTTTTTCCCATTCATATTAACTCTGAATTTAATACACTCCTGTTCAGCTTAAAATGTGGCCATAGATTAGAGAAAATAATACCTGGTTGCTATTTTTTGCCTTCAAGACTTTTGCATCCATATGTTCTGGAATCATCTATAGAAACCTCCTCCAGTGACTCTCCAAAGGCACACCTGTTCTATGATTTTTTTGTTTGATCTGTTGAGATGGTTCTGACACTGTCATGCCAGCCCCATGAAAATAGCACAGTTCTATGGCAAAGCTAAAGGGGGCTGGCAGCCAGTGGCCTGAAGCCCATGAAGTCTTGTTAGGTCCAGAAGGTTTGCAACTTTTCTCTCCTGACCTGCTTCACTGTCTGAGCTCAGAACCCAGAGCATTGCACTCCCCCTACATTGCTACCTGCTTCCTAACTTCTTTTGATGTTTCTGTTATGAAGTTGACTTTTCTCAACAAGCCATAACTATAATCAGGCAACCTGGACACACTGTAAAGCCTATGGTGGCAGCCTTGCATTCACAGACAGATATTTGGAGCTTCCCATATGCAAAAAAAAATGTTGTAATTATATCAAAATGAGTACAGCGGGGCCAGAGAGATGGTAACTGGGCCGGTGCTTGCCTTCCATGCAGCTGAACTGAGTTTGATTTCCAGCACCCCAGATGGTCTCCCAAGCCTCACCATGAGAGATCTCAGAGTGCAGAGATATGACTAAGCCTGTGGAACCTTCAGGTGTGTCCCCCAAACAAAAAAATCATTAAAAAATCAAAATGAGTAAACTGAATTCTGATAACCACAAGTTTAGCCTTCATAAGGGAAGAAGCGGATACTCGGGGTATGTGATAAGCATCGTTGATACCCAAGGGATCTATGACAATCAGGAGTTCCACTAAGAGGTGGTCAAGGGGCTTTGTGCACTGGCAGCTTCCACATAAACCAAACGTGAGTAGAATTTATCTGATGCTTCTTTTTCTGGTTTTGATTTTGTTGATTTGGGGAGCGGTGTTGGAGAATACAAAGGGTTGGGGGGGGGGGGTTCAGGTAGTACCAGACATCAAATCCTTCGCAAGTTCTTTCTTGCAATGCATAGGCGATAGTCATTTCAGCCTCCCTCTGAACTTCTCTGTTGCTTCTTTAACACAGTTTGTCTTCAGTTTAGAGCAGGGTACCACACACACAGTTTGTCTTCAGTTTAGAGCTCTGTACCACAGCATCTACTTTTCCAATTCCTTCAGAACTCCTGAGATTGTAACCATGGCAGTCATCTTCCACAGGCTACCAGGAAGAAGCTATCAGGCAGAGGCTATCTGTACAGCTTGCATCCTCCACAAGCCAGTAAATATTAACCATGTTAAGTCTGATGGATAGATAGAACCCTATTCTCTCCCAACTATCCAAGTGTAACCCTTCAGCATAAAGAAACAATGTTCATCAACAAAGGCAAAGATATATTCCAGTTTCTTTTTTTGTTGTTGTTGGGAACGCTACAGCCAGCAGTGATCAGACTTCTGACTCTATGCTCAAGGGTCACTCCTATGGGTGCTTGGAGTGGCCAATGCAGTGCCAGAGATGAATCCAGGATTAGTTGCATGCAAGGAAAGCACCTTAACCCATACACTATCTTCCCAGCCTCAACATTCTAATGTCTTACAAGAAAAAAAAACTAACATGCAAATAAGTTTTCACTAAAATAAAACTGACACAAGTAATTACATTTTATTAAGTTTTGGGAAGCTGGCTCATTTTTTCGAGATAATATCCAACTGTAACAGACCATTTCATAGCTAAGTGAGCTCCCCAAAATGAACAAAATCAAAAACAGATTTGATAGATCACTTGTCTTCCCGTTGTTCATCAATTTGCTTGAGTGGGTGCTAGTAATGTCTCCATTCATTGGGTATGAGGTCCATTATTGTTACTGTTTTGGGCATATCAAATACACCACGGGTAGCTTGCCAGGCTCTGCCATGGCTCTGGGTTCATCCCAGGGGACCCAGTTTTTTCTGTGTCAGACCATCAACAAGCCAGGGCCCACGGGGCAGAGTCCTGGGTGTAGACAAACCTGTATCCTGTCTGCCACCTTCCAACGCAGCCAGGCACTGCAGCCACACTTGCAACACAAGGTCTTTTATTTTTACATAAGAGTTGGGGATGGACCACAGCCAAAAATGCTCAGGGATCACTCCTGGTGGTGCTCAGGGGACCATATATATAGTGACAAGGATCATATCAGGGTCAGCCATATGAAAAGCAGTGCTTTAACCCCTGTATTATCTCTTGTTTCCTTGGGACTTTTTTTAATCTTAGAATTAGTTGAAAAATAAAAGTAAAAATGTATGTCACCCATTTGTTAATAAAATATTATATATATCTTTTCTTTTTGGGTCACACCTGGCAATGCTCAGGGGTTATTCCTGACTCTGCACTCAAGAATTACTCCTGGCGGTGCTCAGGGAACCATATGGGATGCCAGGGATCGAACCCGGGTCAGCCGCATGCAGGCAAATGCCCTACCTACTGGACAATTACTCTGACCCCGTTCGTATTTCTTTTTAATAAAGAAAATTCTCGGAGCCGGAGGGATAGCCCAGCAGGTAGGGCGTTTGCCTTGCACGTGGCGCCCGTGCCGCCAGGGTTCAATCCCGGTATCCCATACGGTCCCCGAGCACCGCCAGGAGCAATCCCTGAGTGCAGAGCCAGGAGAACCCCTGAGCATTGCCGGGTGTGACCCAAAAAACAAAAAAAAAAAAAAAAAAAAAATCTCCATTTTTCTCTGTCTGAAAATGTTTGCCTTCACACTGCAAGGATGCTGAAGTCAGTGTAAGGCAATGACTTTTATATTATTGTGATGAGCCCTGGAGAAAAAAAAAGCAAAGGAAATATCAAGAACGTCCACAGACCAGGTTTGCCATCAATCATGCTTATAAGCTGCTGGAAGAAGCATGAGGCGGAGCCTTCACTTGCACCAGGATGTGATGACAGTAAAGTGTTCTAACGTGTCAGGAGAGTCAAATCACCTCTAATCCTTATGCTTCCCTACTCAGGTCACTAACTAAATTAGCTCTCTCTACAAAGGCTAAGAACTGTGCTGATTTTTATGAACAGCATTTCTTCTTGTTTTTTTAATCAATTAACTGTGTGCTAAAAAGGACAGCCTATTTTAGCTGAGCATGTTGGAAATAAATCAGTAAATGGGACATATTAGATAAATCAGAATCTGACTAAGATCAAGTGTAGATAAATCAAAATCATTATCCTCAAGAATAATTTTGTGTTCTGTCTGTGCTTCTAACTTTCATGTAAAGCCTGGCACCAAACTTGTGAAGTTGTGCTTGTCACTCAGAGAAATCTGCGCTTTATTCCCTGATCCTGGGTCCTCACTCTGAATAACTACTTCAAATAATTTTCTGAACTTTGATTTATAAAAGTTGAAATTATAAGATGTGCACTACTTCACAGCAACTATTATTTTAGTGGGTATATATAAGTGTGTATAGATATATGTTCAATATTATACATAAATGTATGCCTGTACATATGTATCACAACATATTACACACAGAAATATATATGTGTCCCTCTTTGTCATCCTTGACCGAGGAGGAAGTGCTATGAGAGCTCTGTTTCTTTGCTTGGTATGTAGATTCCAAACCAGATGTGAACAAAGTGTAGTCTCACCAGAAGCAAAAATGATCCCTATAACAGAAAATTTGCCCAGGTTTTGTCTGTGTTAATTATATTTGAATTTTGTATTTAATTAAAGAACTGTGGTTTACAAAGTTACTGATAATTGAGTCTTAGGCATGTAATATTCTAACACCAATCCCACCACCAGTCAACTTCCCTCCACCAAAGTTCCCCTACCCTTCCTTTCACCCCCAACCGTAATAGTTACAATTTAAGATTTAGTGGTTGTGCTTTGGATTTCACATTTGTACTGCTGAGTTTGTAGTCTGGATATACAGCTATATCACTCTCCTATCACTGGTTCACCAAGGCTCCAGATGCCTGTATTACTTCTCTTACTCATTGTCTACCTTCTCCCCTTGTTTTCTTTCCTTCTCTGTTCTCCTTCCTATACTTTGGGGTCAAGGATACCTATGTTAATTTTAACAAGCATGTATATGCAAAGAAAAAAATGCTATGATATTTTGAGCACTATTTTCATTTCCAAGCAGTATGCTATGCTTTATGATTCATTTCCTCTCTGTATATTTTAGCCCCTATTATTTCAGTGTGTGACGAATACTGGTGGATGGACAGTCTGTGCATACCACAATTTTGAAGGACCAATTTGGGGTGTGTGGGAGTTTCCTCTGACCATCAACCAACTAGTGCTGGGAGAAGGTCTTTCTTTGAACCAACTACTGAGTTTCTTCAGTGGTTTTGATACTGAAGGGATCAATGATAGTAAATATGCTGGGATTCTTTTTAAAATCATGACAATAAGAAATTGAAATCGTGGGTTAATATGTTTTAAGTAACTTGCATAGAAGCTTTTCATAGACCTTTTCTCAGAAATCCATGAACTCACAGTTAGTGATATGGATAACACAATATTGGGGAACTGACATATACCTTGCTCTTGTCTATGGCTTAGCGCTTCATAGCAAAAGGATGAATAGGGAATGAAGACAGAGGAAATTTATCTGGGAATGAGGAGCAGCTTTTGAGGAGGAGTTGGTGGGAGAGAGCTCAGTGGCCCAAGGCAAAGGAAGGAGAAAACACAGCTGATTGGCAGATAGAGTTAAACTTCCCTGGATGGAGAAATTCTGAATCCTGACCACAGGTATTTCAAATAAATCCAGTCTTGTGTCTTTATATTCTTAAGTAAATAAAAAAAGACAAGCATAGAAATAGAATATATCACAGACAAGAATCTCTTGACTCCACATTTTCACTTGATCACTTGAATCCCGTTATTCGTCGATTTGCTCTAGCAGGCGCCAGTTACATTTCCATTGGACCCTATCATGTGCCAATGTAGCCCAATGGCATCTGGTTGATTCAGGAATATGAAGAGCCTCAAACCGTTCCTTCAGGGTCTTGACAAGGAAGTCTGACCATCTTGTAGGTGGGCGGCCACATGATCTTTTGACTCCCGTGGGATCCAGCCGGTAATGGCTCTAGTCCAGCGGTTGTCTCCAAATCGCATTACATGTCCAGCCCATCTGATTTTCGATGCCTTGGCAAATGAGACAGCGTCCCTGATTCTGGAATAGCGATGGAGGTCAGAACTCCGGATTCCTTCTCTCACGTGAATGAGGTGTGATAGTCCAAGCACAGCTCTTTCGATTCCTCTCTGGGAGACCCGAATAGCATTCTCATCCTGCTTTCGTAGGGCCCAGGTCTCTGAGGCGTATGTTAATGCAGGGAGAATGGTGGAGTCAAAGAGATGTGCCCGGAGCTGGAGGTTCTTTGTCCTTTTAGCTATTTCTTCGATGCCTTTGAAGGCATTCCATGCTGCTCTCTTCCTCCTGCGCAGCTCAGGTTTTAGGTCGTTCATCATGTTGACTTCTCGACCTAGGTACACATAACTGCTGCATTCAGAGATGTTTGTTCCATTGAGAGTGAATGGGGCCTCTGGAACTAGTTCATTTTTTATAAACATGGTTTTCTTTAGATTCAGCTGTAGACCTATCTTTCCACATTCTCGGTTGAAGTCAGCCAGTATTTGTGCCGCTTGGCTAATGTTTGGTGTTATTAGAACAATGTCATCAGCGAAGCGGAGGTGGTGTAGTTGCCGACCATCTATCTTCACACCCATTCCTTCCCATTCTAATTGTTGCATGATGTTCTCGAGTGTGGTGCTGAAGAGTTTTGGTGAAATGGTATCACCCTGTCGAACCCCTCTTTTGACATCAATGATCACTTCTTTGTAGAATGGTGAGATCCTGGTGGTGAATCCGTAATACAGCTCGCAAAGGATCTTGATGTATTGGGTTTGAACACCCTATTTGGCTAGGGCTTCGATGACTGCTTCAGTCTCCACAGAATCAAAGGCTTTCTGTAAATCAATGAACGTGAGACAGAGCGGCATCTTGTACTCCCTACAAACCTCAATGAGCTTGGTTACTGTGTGGATATGGTCGATTGTGCTGAATCCTTTCCGGAAACCTGCTTGCTCACATGGTTGTCCTTCATCTAGTGTTCTGCTAATCCTGTTCAGGATGACTCGTGTAAACAGCTTGTAGATGACGGACAACAGGCAGATTGGGCGCTAGTTGCCAATGTCGTGAATATCTCCCTTCTTGAACAGTAGAATTGTCCTGCTGGTTTTTCAACTCCACATTTTGCAGTGTGAAAAATTCAGGAAGAGGATTAGGGTAGATGGAAGTTTGAGAAGCCCTTGGGGCCGGAGCGATAGCCCAGCGGGGAGGGCGTTTGCCTTTGCACGCGGCCGGCTCATGCCGGCCTGGGTTCGATCCCGGCATCCCATATGGTCCCCCTAGCGCCGCCAGGAGTAATTCCTGAGTGCAGAGCCAGGAGTAGCCCCTGAGCATTGCCGGGTGTGACCCAAAAAAAAAGCAAAAAAAAAAAAAAGAGAGAGAAGCCCTCTGCACATGATAGAAAGACAGATACCTTTATAAAGGACTCTATAACCTATTCTGAGAAAAGAATTAAGATTCTCTAATGTGATTAACTGTCACCTGATTAAAAGCAGCTCATGCATAACCAGAAAGACTGAAAGCAATGACTTTAATTTCTAATTAAAATCTATCTCCTATCAGAAAATATATAACTAATACAATGGGGCCAAAAGCTTATTATTAAGGATATTCCATTTATATTTTATTCTATGTTTGGGGGCGACATTCAGAGAGTTTCAGGGTTTACTTTGACTCTGTCCTCAGAAATCACTCCTGGCATAGCTTTTGGGACCATATTTGGTGCCTGAGATAGAACCCAGTTTGGCACTTTCTAAGCAAGGGTCCTACATTCTGTACTATCCCTCTGGCCCCTGTTTAGAATATTTTCAAATTGCCACTAATTTTTTGTGTGTATTATATCTAAGACATTTATGTTTGATTTCACAGTAGCTGTTTAGATTCGGTTAACTAGCTCTCTCTCTCTCTCTCTCTCTCTCTCTCCTCTCCCTTTCTTCCATCCTTATTGAATTGCCATGAAATTATAAAATGTTCATGATTGGATTTCAGTTCTACAGTGTTCCACACCCATCCCTTCACACATGCACATTTCCCACTACCAATGCTCCCAGTTTCCCTCCAATAACCTACCATAACATACCCACTCCCAGCTTGCCTCTATGACAGACACTTCTCTCTCTCTCTGTCTCTCTGTCTCTCTCTATCACTCCCTTTCTGTGTGTGTGTGTGTTTGTGTGCCATTTTGGGCATTATAGCTTTCAACACAGATACCGAAACGTTGCCTTATTTTTCCCTTTTACCCTTTACCTGCTTTCAGCATTCAGTTCTTGTCTAGAGATTTTACTCAATTCTTGAGCCAATAACCTAAATTTTTGGCAGATCAGTTTGTCAGTGAACTTAGTCCAAGTCTGACTGGAGGCATGGCAGCCATGTTGGAGTATGGAAGTGAGTGGTTGCTGGGACACTGCAGGCACTGGGTTGACCCGTCCTGCTCTGGGGTGCCCCAGACATCTCAGCCATAGTGGGTATCCAAATACTTTTGGTGGCTGGTTGATATCTTTTGAGATTTATTTGAGTCTCTGGTTCTGGGCTGGTAGGTGAGCTTACAGGACTGTAATAATGGATGTGGTTTATGGGCATGACTGTTCACAGGGGAGTGGGGAAGGTTCGTCTTGACTTCGATAAAAGATCCATATACCTAAATTTTGGCAGGTTAGTTTCTCAGTGAACCCACTACAATTTTTGATAAACTATTTTTAAATTTGCTGTTGTCTCACAACAGAGACTCGCAGACATGGGGCAGAGCTGCTACTGGCTCTCCCTGTGACCAGCCGCTCATGAGGCTCCCGGGAGGGATGGTGGGTTCTAGCCCTGGCCCACCATCCCAGCATCCTCGCAACAAGCCAGACGACCCCCCCACTCCATGAGGGCCTCTATTTTCCACATCCAGACTTCTCTCTCGTCAGACCTCCACCCAGCAGACCAGCCTATCAGCACCGGCTCGTGGGGGCCGCTTGCGGCAGCGTTTCATCAATAAATGCTGGACTTAGAGATGCCTACAATAGTATGCTACCTGCACGGCAGAGCCTGGCAAGTTACCCGTGTTGTATTTGATATGCCAAATACCAGTAACAATTATAGACCTCATTCCTGAATGGATTGAGGCTCTTTATGTTCCTGGAGCAAGCAGATGCCTTGGGCTCTACTAGCATGAGACAGGACATATGGAGATGTTACTGGGGCCGGCTCGAGCAAATCGATGATGAACGGGAAGACAGTGATACAGTGATACAGTGATACAGTTGTTTTGAATTAAAATGAAAAAAAATCTAAGTTTAACAGAAGCAATGAAGCAATCACCATAGAGACAGAATAAGTTACTGAGATATCTGTTTGAACATGGTATTTTTCTTCCAAATTTGATAAGAAAAGGTAAAGGGGGTGTAATGCACACACATATAAAGAATAGAAGAGTTAACTATGTAGGTAAAATGGGACTAACAGAGACTCACAGACATGGGGCAGAGCTTCTACTGGCTCTCACTGTGCCCAGCTGCTCATGAGGTGCCTGGGAGGGATGGCAGGTTCTAGCCTTGGTCATCCACCCCAGCAGAGCCTCACAACAAGCCAGATGACCCCCCCCACTCCATGAGGACCTCCATTTTTCACATCCAGACTTCCCCTTCGTCAGAACTCCACCCAGCAGACCATCCTATCACAGCCTGGCTCCTGCGGCTGCTTGCAGCTGCGTGGTTCATCAATAAATGCTGAATTTTGAGATGACTACAAGAGTATGCTACCCACACGGCAGAGCCTGGCAAGCTACCCGTGTTGTATTTGTTATGCCAAATACCAGTAACAATTATAGACCTCATTCCCATGACCTGATGGAATGGTTTCAGGCTCTTTATGTTCCTGGAGCAAGCAGGTGCCCTTGGGCTCTACTTGCATGAGACAGGTCATATGGAGATGTTACTGGTGCCCACTCGAGCAAATTGATGATGAACTGGAAGACAGTGACAGTGACTTTTTCTTCCAAATTTGATAAGAAAAAGTAAAGGGGGTTTAATGCACACACATAAAAAAATAGAAGAGTCAACTATGTAGGTAAAATGGGTGGTAAAGAAGTAAGCATGGATTTTATTAATAGAAATCTGTGTCTATGTTTGCAAGAGGGGAGTTAGGGGGAGTTAGAAAGGAAGTTTCCTTAAGTGCTGGGGTCCAAGAAGGCACACAATAAATACACCAAGTCATTAGAGACTCATCTTTAGACATGGAAGACAGAGAAAGTATAAGATCACCAGACACTTAGAGGAAGATATCACCATGAGGAAAATCAGTGAAAAAGGAACAAATGAGATAATTTTGGAGAAACAAGCTGCACAAGTCATTATTCTTCAAACTCTAATAGATATCTTCAAAGTTGTGAGAGTATGTTTAGTTCATGAAGCAAGAATATGAAGCTATAATAGGAAATATTCAAAGCGCTAACATTTGTTTCTAATTTTTATAACAAAAAAGTCTAAATAATTGCAAGCTAAGCTTAAATGTACTAAAAATTTAGGAAAATATTTAGAAAAATCAGAAAAGTAATAACATTATATAATCCTAATCAGTGGTTCATTACATAAAAAGAAGAAACACAAAAAAACCAAAAGCTTATAAAACTTTTCATAATAGGACAAATACCAAATTTCCTGATTGAAAAGTGACACTGAAAAATGCAGAAAAACAATAGTTACTATTGTTATCCAAGTTTATAATGAAATAGCCAAGACATAGAAGGGCATAAATTTATTTCATCATGATGGGGCTGGTGATTGTGGTTGGTCATGAGTCTTAACCCATTCCTCAAATGATTCAAAAAACTGAGGTGGCATTTATACTCCAAAATACATTTTAAAGTGTCAATTAAAATCTTGCAAGATTAGGTGCCTCCTTAGCGCAGTAGGTAGTGTGTCAGTTTCATAAAATCTCACAAGATTAGTTAAAGCTTTTACTTATGCTTTAATGAAAAACAAAGCAACTTCCCCATGTTCTAATGAGATATAAGGAAAACAAGATACAGTTACACCTACGCTTCAGTAGGGAGGGCAAGATACAGTTCACATGGAGCAAATGATTCTCTGCCCAGGGTCAGAGCAAACTTTCTCCCAACCCTTTTCAGCACAGATGTTCACCATAAATTCCACTGCAGTGCAGATGGCTGCTCGGAGTCAGAACACACTTACCCCCAACCCTTATCAGTGTAGAGGCTCCTGATGACTCAGGACACAACAGTAGATGGATGATGTTTTCTTAAACCTTTAACCATGAGGATGCTGCTGTCCTTAATCAAGTGGTATTTTAAAGAAATATAGCAATAGCTTTAACATAACAGTTCAAATAAATTTGGTATATAATATATAAATGACCAAGTACAAAACTTTAGAATTTTGATAGAAATCATATATACCCTTTGAAAAATGGGGAGGGGGAAGTATCGGAGATTATTCTTTTTAATTCTAGTATTGGACTTCTCAACAGTTTAATTTAACTACAGATAACTCTTTATTCAGGTGGGAGCAGAAGAAGTAACTGCAGAGATGCTTTTGGAAGGCTGGACAAGTCCCTTCCAGAGATTTGCATTTTCTGCTTCCATTTATTATCACTGATCCTTGGACTTGGACTTGAAAGCTTTTGGAATGAGACTTGATCTGGACATCGACTTAGGGATAAAAAAGGGAAAAGGTGCATAAGTAATGTGTGCTTTCTTCTGTGAAGGTCACAGGTGGCAAAGATTAATTTTCAGAAAGCCTCTGCCTTCAAAAAACAGAAATTAAGATTTCTAGGATATTCAGAAGAATACATCAACTTATATGGGAGTTCAACCACCTTTCATCTTAAAGGAAGGAGGACCAAAGGAAAATGTTGTCGCGCATTTTCATTATATCAAAGCATTTTTCTTTCAAATAAACATTCTATCTGCTTAATATTGCTTTTTATTTCCAGTAAACACTATATATTTCTCTCTCTATATATATCTGTTTAAAAAAGATATATGCTGCCATTTTCCACATTTGGACTTCCCTCTCGTCACAACTCCACCCAGCAGACCAGCCCATCACAACCCGGATCATCGACACCCACCCTGCAGCAGTTTTTTTTCCTCAATCCGGCCCAGGTATGCTGGTCCAGAGACTCTCACACACGGGGCAGAGCTGTTCCTTGCTCTCCCTGTGCACAGCCATTCATGAGGCAGTCGGGAGGCATGGCGGGTTCTAGCCCTGGCCCAACACCTTGGCAGAGCCTCACAACAAGCCAGACCACCCCCCCCTCCCCCCACAGGCCCCGCCATTTTCCACATTTGGACTTCCCTCACATCATAACTCCACCCAGCAGACCAGCCCATCACAGCCCGGCTCACGCGGCGCTTGCGGCCACGCGGTTCATCAATAAATGCTTTATTTGGAGGTGTTTAAAAGAGTTTGCCTCCCGCTTGGCAAGCCTGGCAAGCTTCTCATGTTGTATTTGATATGCCAAATTCCAGTAACAATTATATTAGGTCACTCCCATGACCTAATATAATGGTTTGAGGCTCTTTATGTTCCTGTAGCAAGCCAATGCCCCTGGCTCTACTGGCATGAGACAGGACATATGGAGATATTACTGGTGCCCGCTCTAGCAAATAGATGATCAACGGGAAGATCGTGATTGTGATTGTGATATATGTTTCTATATATAGAGAGACAGAGACAGAGATAGAGACAGAGACAGATGCTTTACAGCTATCATTCTGAGCATGCTGCTGCCTGCAGTTTATTTTTTGTCTCTACTAATTGCTTTTTCTTATTATTTTTGGATCACACCTAGCAAAACTCAGGAGTGACTTTGTACACAGGAATTACTCCTGGTGGTGCTAGGGAAACTATATGGGATGCTGGGGATTAAACCTGGGTTGGTAGTGTGCAAGGAAATACCCTACCCACTCTATTATTGCTCTCGCCCCTAATCACTTTATTTGTATTTTATAATGAATAGTAAATCATGCAGGTAATCAACCACCTATCAGATAGTACTATATTTTTATTATTAGCCACCATCAGATTAGCTTTTTTAATTCCTAGTTTATATTTTTCAAAAAACAATTTGTCAAAAGCCAGAGAGTTAATATGTCATTGAGGTGTTTGTCTGGCACATTGCAGACCCAGATTCAATATCTGGCACCACACTAGATTCCATGCATATGCTCAATAGAGTTTCCTGAGTCTGGAGTCAGAAATAAGCTCTGAACACTGCTGGGCGTGCCCTCCCCTCATCACTGAAAAAAATAAAAACAATTTGTTGATGCGCAAAGTCCAAAGTTCATATTTTAATGATGAATCTGGGGACAATATCTTTCTCAGATACTTTTAGGAAGAAGATTCTGCTGCAGAGATGTTAATAAGTAGTTTCTGCAGCTACTTTTGGAAGAATGGGCAAAACTTTCTCCAAGGAAAACAACAGCGGCTTGGTCAGTAATTCCCAAATTTCTGTCTTGTGGAGCATGCTCTCTAGACTTTGTTGATGTTGAGAAGAATTGCTGGTACCCCAGACAACCTGTTAGAGTTGGGAAGGGTCTTCCCTGAAGTGAGCCTTCTGAGTTCAGCTCTGTTCCGAGGAGAGTTCCAGTCAGTGGTGATATTGGCCATGCCATGTCTGACCCAGAATGGCCTCCTGCAACTAGGGAGCAAAAGCTACATGTGAAAGGTCTATCTAACCCCTGTATTATCACTTCAAAATGATCCGACACTGTCTCTAAGGGCTTCTCCCTCCTGCATTTATGACGTGTGGAGCTCAGCAAGCCCAACCACACTCAGGGTTGCTAGAGGGTTATTAGGGAATTGCTGGAGAGATGAATTCAGAAACTCAAGTGGGGCCCCGAGAGATATAGAGTGGTAGGGCACTTGCCTTGCGTGTTGATAACCTGGGTGAGATCCTAGAACTCCATGTGGTCCCCCAAGCCTGCCAGGAGTGATTCATGAGTGCAGGTCAAAAGGAATCCCCTAAGCACCACCAGGCATGGTGTCAAATTGAAAAAAAAAAAAACAGAAAGTCAACCAAACAGAAAAGAGAATAGCTCAGACCTCAGGGGCAGACTGTTAGGAGGCATAAATACCAATTCCCCAGTACTCCATGACTCAAAACAACCTAAGGCTCCCCTAGATGTTCACAATGGAGATGAAGACCTTCCAGTCTGTGCTCTACCTAGAACAAAGACTAGACCACCTGTGCTGTGAATGTGTTTCTAACATTCATTTATTCATGAAAAATAATAACCACCTACTAAACAGACACAGTAAGTCAGAAATGTCACTGATACATTTGTGTCCCTTTACTCATTGCCTTTACTATTTTGTATGAGCAGTGTTCTAAGTACAAGTATAAATTGGCTATCAACTGTGAAAGAAACTGTCTGTATCTTAGAAATGGAAAGAATGGGGTATCCAGGGTTAGAGACTGGGTGTTCTGAGGCATGACTAATCAAGGAACGAAAGTGAACTGGCCTACTGAGAGCCACAAAGCTAAAAGGCAAAGGTGTCCTTGAAGAAGAGGCTACAGATACATGTTTATTCCTTGAAGTCAGAAAAAGCACACGGTGAGAACTGGATTCATTCTCAGGACTCATTCAACAGGGTAACTGAAATCATCTGTGGAAGATGAGAAAAGCAGAGATGAATTATAAGGGAAAATAGCAGGCAAAATACAGACCATGGAGAAGAGATTGAACTCAGTTTGATGAAAGACTCTTAGAGGTCATAGTCAAGGATTCATTTCAATGACATGTTTTGTAGAATCTTCACGCTGTGATATTGAAATTCAGAATCTATTGAAAATACAGAGGAAGAGGAATAAAAGATTCTGTGAAAGACAAAAGCAGTAACCCCGGTGAAGGGAGACAAGATGGTCCAAACCAGGACAGTGGCTTGTGGTTTGGAGAGGGACAGACCACAGAGGAAATAGGATTCAGAGTGCTCGTCAAAGTAGAGGCCATTCACGTATGTTGGCTATGACATCACCATCAATTTCTTTCCGTTGCTCTGTTATGACCGGTGTCACCAAAGTGGTGAAGTATGTCTCATTTTTCCTGCTGGGGAAGAGATAGTATAATTGGTAACATGCTGGTCTTGCATGCATGCAACTCAGATTCAATCCCTTGCACCATGCATGGTCCCCAAAGCTCCCCAGGAGGGATCTCTGAATGCAGAGTCACATTGCAAGGTATAGCCCATAAAAGCAAAAACAAAACTTTTTCATTCTGTTAGTGTACACAAATACATGGGGCAGAGCTGCTACCAGCTCTCCCTGTGCTCTGCTAATCAATCATGAGGCATCTGGGACGGAAGGCAAGTTCTAGTCCTGGCTTCCCATCCGAATAGAGTCTTGCAAGAAGCCAGAGGAAGCCCCGCACCATGAGGACCACCATTTTCAACATCCCAAGAAAAAAGCCATTTCTCCCATTCATCTGTAAATGCATGAACTGAGAGCCTTCTACTGATAGTATCCCTCCCACACAGCAGAACCAGTAAAGCTACCTGTGTTGTATTTGATATGCCAAAACTCAGTAACTATTATAGACTTCATTCCCATGACCTGCACAAATGGTTTGAGGCTCTTCATGTTCCTGGAGCGAGCAGATGCCCTTGGGCTACACTAGCACACAACAGGACGTATGGAGATATTACTGGTGCCCGCTCAAGCAAATTGATGACCAACAGGAAGACAAGTGACAAGTGATGAAGTAGTAGAAATATTGTCAACACTTAAAGGATTTTTTTTTCAAGAAAGATTTCCAGGACGAGAAACACTTGTAAGCACTCATCTGAAAATATGTATGAAAAGTTTATAATATCACTTCTTTTGTAGAAAAATCTTCGAAACAATCAAAAACATTTACTTATTGACAGTAATTACTTTAGTTGAAGGTAAGCATGAATCTGTGAAAAGATATTAATGACAATCAATATTCTGGGAAGGGGCTTATACCTGAGTCCATGTTTGCTGGTTGTACTGAATAAGAGAGAGAATGGATGAAAGAGGATATTAGGGGTGGTGGAGTGGAGACTCTGTAGACCCAAAAAGGGGTGTAGAGTGGAATCATAACTCTATGCACTCATGGTGAGCAAAGAGAAAAATGAGTAAAGGGAGAGAGAGAGAGAGAGAGAGAGAGAGAGAGAGAGATAAATGAGGGAAAGAGACAAGAAAGGGAGAAGTGAACAAAGGGGGAGAGACACAGCTGGATTAAATCCCTTTGAATTGGTATTCCCTATACTAACGCAGACCTCAAGAGGCCCATGAAGAATCATTTCTGGTCAGTTTGCTTCAACTCTTCTGTGGTCCAGGGAGCCAGCTACCAACTCATTTATTTTCTTCACAAGCAAGTAGGGTTTGCTGCCTCCAAGATTAAATTGCTGAGTTGATGTAATTGTACAAAAACATGTGTGATGCTATTTTGGTTTTTATACAAATGAACAAATTTATACAGATATTTGAAAATAATTAAAAACGTTGATAATATTCCAAAATTAATGTTAAATTTATGCTTAACATTAGTTAAACATTCTTAGTTAATGTTAACTAAGAATCCTCATAGTCACATTAACTAACATTCTTAGTTAATGTTAACTAAGAATCCTCATAGTCACAAGAGATGTTCACATTTCTTTTTTTTTTTTTACAATTAAAAAGTTCATGTTTGGGTTTTGGTCATACAGTGTTTCAGCACCCGTCCCTCCACCAGTGCCCATCTCCCACCACCAACATCCCCGGTTCCCTCCCCTTCCCCAGCCCTGCTCCATGGCAGGTTCTTTATTTCTTTCCCTTTCTCTCTCTTTCTCTTTTCCTTCCCTTCCAGACTATGGATTACAGAACATACATTAAAAGGTTGTCATGTGTATCTTTTTGCCTCTATTTAATGCTCAAATCTAGGTTGGCATTAGTACCCTCAACAATTGTTAGCACACTGTTCCATTTCTGTCTTACCTAGCCTCTGAATCCCACACGTTTGTGATAATTTCCACCTTTGACAGGACCTCCTGATATGTTTCACTTGACCTTGGATATTGGTATCATAATATGTACCTATATATTTATGTTATGCAGATAAATGCAGTCATTCTGTATCTGTCTCTCTCCTTCTGGCTAATTTCACTCAACATAATCTTCTCCATGTCCATCCATTTGTAGGCAAATTTTATAACTTCATTTTTCCTAACCGCTGCATAGTATTCCATTGTGTAGATGTACCAAAGCTTTTTTATCCAGTCATCGATTTTCGGGCACTCTGGTTGCTTCCAGATTCTGGCTATTGTGAATAATGCTGCTATGAACATAAAAGTAGGGATGGTGTTTCCGCTGCGTATTTTTGGCTTCCCAGAGTAGATTCCCAGGAGTGGTATGGCTGGTCAAATGGGAGTTCTATTTCTAGTCTTTGGAGGAAAGTCCATATTGTTTTCCAGAAAGGCTGTACCAGCCGGCATTCCCACCAACAATGGATGAGTGTCCCCTTTTTCCCACACCCACGCCAGCACTTGTTGTTCTTGCTCTTTTGAATATGTGCCAGTCTCTGTGGTGTAAAGTGGTATCTCATTGTTGTTTTGATTTGCATCTCTCTGATGATTAGTGATGATGAGCATTTTTTCATATGTTTTTTTGCTATTCGAATTTCTTCCTTGCTGAAGTTTCTGTTCATTTCTTCTCCCCATTTTTTGATGGGGTTGTTTGTTTTCTTCTTGTAAAGTTCTACCAGTGCCTGATATATCCTGGATATTAACCCCTTATCAGATGGGTATTGGGTGAATATTCTTTCCCATTCTGTGGACTGTCTTTGTATCTTAGTCACTGTTTCTTTTGAGGTGCAGAAGCTTTTTAGTTTCATGTAGTCCCATATGTTTATGTTTTCTTCTAGTTGCTTTGTTAGTGATGTTTCACCTTTGAAGATGCCTTTAGCTTCAATGTCATGGAGGGTTTTTCCTATATTTTCTTCAATGTACTTTATGGATTCAAGTCTGATATTGAGATCTTTAGTCCATTTTGATCTGATTTTTGTGCATGGTGTTAGACACAGGTCCAAATTCATTTTTTTACATGTTGTTGCCCAGTTTTCCCAACACCACTTGTTGAAGAGGCTTTCCTTACTCCATTTTAGACTCATTGTACCTTTATCAAAGATTAAATGATCATGTGTTTGAGGTTGGGTGTCAGGATACTCAATTCTATTCCATAGGTCCACAGGTCTGTTTTTATTCCAATACCATGCTGTTTTAATTACTACTGCCTTGTAGTACAGTTTGAAGTTGGGAAAGGTGATGCCTCCCATCTTCTTTTTCCCGAGGATTGCTTTTAGCTATCCTTTGGGGGTTTATTGTTCCATACAAATTTCAGGAGCCGCTTTGGTCAATTTCTTTGAAGAATGTCATCGGTATCCTTATAGGGACTGCATTGAATCTGTACAGAGCTCTAGGGAGTATTACCATTTTGACAATGTTGATTCTCCCCATCCATGAACAGGGAATGTGTTTCCATTTCCTCGTGTCCTCTTTTATCTCTTGGAGCAGTGTCTTGTAGTTTTCTTTGTACAGGTCCTTTACATACTTGGGTAAGTTGATTCCTAGGTATTTGATTTTCTGTGGCACAATTGTGAATGGAATAGTTTCCTTAATATCCCTTTCTTCTCTTTCGTTATTTGTATATAGGAAAGCCACTGACTTTTGGGTGTTGATTTTGTATCCTGCCACTCTACTATATGCGTCTATTGTTTCTAGGAGTTTTTGGTAGAGAGTTTAGGGTTCTCTAGGTATAATATCATGTCATCTGCAAATAGTGATAGCTTGACTTCTTCCTTGCCTATCTGGATGCCCTTGATGTCCTTTTCTTCTCTGATTGCTATGGCAAGTACTTCCAGTACTATATTGAATAAAAGAGGTGAGAGTGGGCAACCTTGTCTTGTCCCTGATCTCAGGGGAAGGCTTTCAACTTTTCCCCATTTAGAATGATGCTTGCTGTGGGCTTTTGGTAGATGGCTGTAACTATCTTGAGGAAAGTCCCTTCAATTCCCATTTTCTGGAGCGTTTTAATCATGAACGGGTGCTGGATCTTGTCAAATGCTTTTTCTGCATCTATTGAGAGGATCATATGGTTTTTATTTTTTCTTTTTATTGATATGATGTATTATGTTGATTGACTTGCGAATGTTGAACCATCCTTGCATTCCCGGGATGAATCCAACTTGGTCATGAAGTATAATCTTCTTGATGAGTCTTTGGATTCTGTTTGCTAGTATTTTGTTGAAGATCTTAGCATCCGTGTTCATCAGGGATATTGGTCTGTAGTTTTCTTTCTTTGTGTTGTCTCTCCCTGCTTTGGGTATCAGGGTGATATGTGCCTCGTAGAAGCTATTTGGGAGTGTTTCTGTTTCTTCTATTTCCTGGAAGAGCTTGAAAAGGACTGGCAGTAGGTCCTCCTTAAAGGTTTGGTAGAGTTCACTAGGGAATCCGTCTGGACCTGGGCTTTTGTGTTTGGGCAGACTTTTAATTACTGTTTCTATTTCCTCGATAGTGATGGGTTTATTCAGGTATTGGAGGTCTTCTTGTTTCAGCCGTGGGAGGTTATAGGACTTCAGGAATTGATCCATTTCTTCTAGATTCTCATGTTTCACGGCATACAGGCTCTCAAAGTAATCTCTGATGATCTTTTGGATTTCTGTGGTTTCTGTTGTGATGTCACCCTTTTATTTCTGATTCTGTTTATTTGGGTTTTCTCTTTCCCTGTCCTTACAAGTCTTCCCAATGGTTTGTCAATCTTGTTTATTTTTTCAAAAAACCAGCTCTTGGTTTCATTAATCTTTTGGATTGTTTTTTTTGGTTTCCAACTCATTGATTTCCTCTCTAAGTTTTATTATTTCCTTTTTTTCTGCCTGGGTTGGGCTCCTTTTGTTGGTCTTTTTCTAATGTCTTCAGCTGTGTAGTCAGGTTATTTATGTGGGCCCTTTCTTGTTTCCTGATGAATGCTTGCAGAGCTATAAACTTCCCTCTTAACACGGCTTTTGCCGTGTCCCACAAGTTCTTATAATTGGTATCTTCATTTTCATTTATTTCCCAGAAATCTTTGGATTTCCAGTTTGATTTCTTCTATGACCCATTTGTTGTTCAGCAGTGAGCTGTTCAGTTTCCAGGTGTTTGGTTTGACTCCCTGTTTCTGTGTACGGTTAACTTCCATTTTCAGTGCATCATGGTCTGAAAAGATAGCTGACACAATTTCTATCTTTTTTAATTTTATTGAGGTATGCTTTGTGGCTCAGCATGTGGTCTATCTTGGAGAATGTTCCATGTGCACTAGAGAAAAATGTGTATTCAGCTTTTTTGGCATGAAAAGCCCTGTATATATCCACTAGCTCTCTTTCTTCCATTTCTTCCTTTAGGTCCAATATTTCCTTGGTGAGTTTCAGTCTCGTTGATCTATCCATCGTTGATAGAGCAGTGTTGAAGTCTCCAACTATTATTGTGCTACTGTTAATGTCTTCTTTGAGGTCTCTTAGCAGTTGTTTTATGTATTTTGCTGGACCCTCATTGGGTGCATATATGTTTAGTAGTGTAATTTCTTCCTGGTGTACATACCCTATTAATAAGAAGTGCCCTCGTTGTCCCTTCTAACCTTTTAAGCCTGAAGTCTATATTATCTGATACTAATATGGCCACACCAGCCTTTTTGGAGGAGTTGTTTGCATGGAGAATGGTCTTCCAACCTTTGACTCTGAGTCTGTGTTTGTTCTGCTTATTCAGATGCGCTTCTTGTAGACAGCAGAATGTTGGGTCTCAATTTTTTAATCCATTTTGTCACTCTGTGTCTCTTAATTGGTGCATTTAGACCATTGACATTGAGAGAGATTATTGTTATTGGATTTTGTGCCATCTTTCTTTTGTGTTTGTTGTGCTTATGGGTTTGGTCGCATTAGAGTAGACCCTTCAGTCCTTCTTTAAAGTTGGTTTTGAGTCCATGAAGTTCCTGAGTTGTTGCTTATCCATGAAGTTGTGTATCTTTCCTTCATATCTGAATGTGAGCCTGGCCGGATAAAGAATTCTCGGTGAAGCCTGCAGTTCATTGAGCCTTTTCGCAATATCCCACCATTGTTTTCGGCTCGGAGTGTTTCATCAGAGAAGTCTGCTGTAAATCTTAGAGATGTTCCTTTTGTATGTGATTTCCCTTCTTTGATCTTGCAGCTTTCAGTATTCCTATCCCTATCTATAGTTTTTGTCATTTTTATTAAGATGTGTCTTGAGTATTCTTGTTGGAGTTTCTTTTTAGCTGGTATTCCACGGGCCTCTTGGATCCTGAGGCAAGCATTCTTTAGTTCCGGGAACTTTTCAGCAATGATGGCTTTGACAGTTTCTTCTTCATCAGGGTTTTCTTCTTGCCCTTCTGGGACCCTCAATGATCCGTATGTTGTTTCTTCTGGCTTCATCCCGATTATCTCTTGTTGTCTGTTCGGTAATTGTGAGCCTTTTTTCTATCTTCTGGTGTTGTGTACAGAATCTTTGGGAACTCGTCTTGAGATCACTAATTCTTTCTTCAGTAGCTATTATTCTGCTATGATGGCCTTCCACTTTGTTTTTATTTCATTTACCTCATTTTTAATACCTGTCATTTCCCTTTGCATTTTCCTCACTTCTGCTATCATGTCCTCTTGTATTTTATTGATTTTGCATTCCATTGCTTCTTTGAATTCCTTTTGAATCCTTAACAGTTCTTTCCGAAATTCTTTTTCAGATAGGTTATGCAACTCATTGGTATTGCTTGACTCATCTGGACCAGTGACTTCACTCACAGAGCTTGATGGAATTTTACGTTGCTTTACCATTATGACTATTGTAGGTTGCAACTGTGAGTTCTTGGGTGACTAGATAGTACAGTTAGTAGGTGACTGGTCTGTTTGCAGAGTTTGGGTGTGTGTGGCAAGGATGTAGGAAACCAAGGTTCACTGGTACCTCATGCAAGTA